>JAECUM010011765.1:0-47739 GCA_016617855.1 Megalonaias nervosa | reverse complement strand
TGATTAGTTTAAAAACAAAACATAGTAGAAAATAATTTTACTTTTAAAGAAAGAACTTTGATATACTCGTCCTGCTATGTCATCCAAACTTTATCTGCATTCATTAAACATCTTTCATGCGAGGGAAGTGCAAAACACCCCTCTGTTTCCGAGATCGTATTTAGGACATGATTGACAGCAAGCGTTCGAAAGTTATGTTAATTACACTATCATTACGCTAGTGGAACTGACCACGAAATGCGGCAGCAAACGCGATTGGCGGCGAGTGACTGACACAGCACGTGATCTGGGTAATGGTGTGGCCAAAGAAATTTTCTTTTCATATGGACTTAAAGATACCTAACTCACGATGGTCAAATAATTACATTTTCTAAAACTTTATTTTCTGAAAGGAACTATAGAAAAACTCCTCAAATGAACATTATGCCTCAGTGCATGCTTGCCATTATTTTAGTAAAAAGATAACACGTGATAATATTTAAGTTTTAAGGCGAAGCAATTTATGGAAGTAAAACAGAGGTATAATCTACATTAAAATTCACTTTTAAAACAAGCCTGTTATTTTGTCCTAGGTCATGTTTATCATGAATTTTTATTTATTCTCTAACCTTATCCAGCATAGGTTGAATGTCTGTATTTTTTTGTTTTTGAACCTATGCTCAACTGTTACGATAAAGGAGATAATAATAAAAAAAGCCCCATGGGTCATAAATTGTTTGATTGTGTGATTTCAAATCCAATAACGGTCAGAAAATGATGCCCTCCATCTGGAATTTTCAGCTTGCCCTTGACGGCAAATTCTTTGTCGACAACTAAACTTGTGTCAGCTGTCTTTTCATTGTATAATTGATGGATTGATCTAATCGATCGAAGTGATGAACCAATCTTTACAAATTCTGTTTAGATGTCATATTTTTTTTTAAATCTGTCATATATTTATAAATTATAATTTAAATTAAGCATTTTTAAAAAACAATCTGTACATATGTCACGTACACATCACAGAACAGCTTTAGAGTCTTCTTGTAGAAATTCAGAAAATTGTCTTAATGATTGATTGAGGAACCCATTACTCAGAATATATGCCAACACGCACAGACATAACGATAACAAAATTAAATTTTTAGCACGCTTTATTGCGCATTATATGCATATGACCGTACACGTAATACAAATTTGTATTCGAACTTGGCATATAACCGTAAACGTAATACAAATTTGTGTTCGAATTTGGTATATGACTGTAAACGTAATACAAATTTGTGTTCGAATTTGGTATATGACTGTGAACGTAATACAAATTTGTGTTCGAACTTGGCATATAACCGTAAACGTAAGACAAATTTGTGTTCGAATTTGGTATATGACTGTAAACGTAATACAAATTTGTGTTCGAATTTGGTATATGACTGTAAATGTAATACAAATTTGTGTTCGAATTTGGTATATGACTGTAAACGTAATACAAATTTGTGTTCGAATTTGGTATATAACCGTAAACGTAATACAAATTTGTGTTCGAATTTGGTATATGACTGTAAACGTAATACAAATTTGTGTTCGAATTTGGTATATGACCGTAAACGTAATACAAATTTGTGTTCGAATTTGGTATATGACTGTAAACGTAATACAAATTTGTGTTCGAACTTGGCATATAACCGTAAACGTAATACAAATTTGTGTTCGAATTTGGTATATGACTGTAAACGTAATACAAATTTGTATTCGAATTTGGTATATGACTGAAAACGTAATACAAATTTGTGTTCGATAAACGATATCTGTAAAGTAATTTGTACTTGAAAAATATGGACATTCTGCGCAGGTCTGACTACATCTCAATAGTAACAAATAAACGTAAAACAAGATATATCGCAACATATATATTTTGAAATGCATTTAAAATCCAGGATGACTTGGTCAGACATTAATGGCATGTAAACATTGACTGTACACAACGAATATTTGTTGGTCTTGCTCAGGCCACGTAACACTGTTTTCCTTTCAATCTTTTCTAAACAAGTGTTTAACAAATGTTTGAGAGTACTAATTAACGCTCAAACTTATTAAAGGCTCACTAATTAGTTCAAAAGATACATGTGAGTTAATGTATGTGTACCATATGCATACTTATGTGTATAGTACAAGCCTTTAGTTCATTGTATATGGGGATTTACGTTAAAAATGTATTTGTCATTAAAACAGTTTACATTTTCCCTGCTCAGATATAAGGTCTTTGCATTGGTTAGCAGAAAACATCAGTTTATGTCGTTCGTTTCATGGCTATCTTCCATATGTCGATGGGTCAACTGAATAAACTTTGCTTTTCAGATTAAATCTTCACTAGCCCATGAGCCGGAGGTGCAAGTTATTGGTACCAGTTGCAGCTTGTGTTTTCAGGATGGCCAGTGACGGTAGATATCACTTTAGCATTAAAACCTTCTCTGTCTCATAGTTAAATGGTGTTTATCACCTATTAAGTTTATATGCCCTTATTAATCTTCATTTATGAATTAATAAAGACTTTTTAGTTGTCTTGATTACACAACGTGATTGTTTGTCTTTCGAGTTCGAAGAGAAGATGACCATAACATCACTAACTGGTTTGCTCTCTGTGAGTACCTGAGTAACTGATCAGGCGAAATTTTACTCTGAACTGTCTGTGATACACTGGATTAGACATGCCCCTTGGGTTTGCTTGATCAATAGAGGATGTACAAGTAGTTCTGAGATTTACGCTGCTACCGCTTCTGCGCTGCCTCTCTAATTCTCCTCCGTTCAAAGTCTGTAGCTTCAGTACGGATGGGACTCCGCCAGGTGGAGAGATTCTGTGCGAGATCTTCCAAGGATGCAGGGTCAATGTTGAAGTGTCTGAAGGGTGACTTGAGTTAATCTTTGAAGCATTTCTATTGACCACACTGAGATCGCATTCCCTCCTTCAGCACGCTGTAGACGATTTTCTTTGGTAGCTGCTCTTCTGACATCTGGTGACGTGGCCTGCCCATCTTAACTGTGATTTCAGCAGCAGAGTATGTATGTTTGGAATGTCTATCCGCGTGAGGTGAAACATGCAACGTTTAGGGCATCTATTAAACCACTTATTAGTGCTACAGAGATGAGCAGCGTGATCCTAAAATTAGCTGCTCAGTCATCCAGAGTTCCACTGCTGCATCGGTCTAGTGATAAGCGACCCTATGCCATGAGCCACCTGTGTGCATATCTGTATCTACAGCTCGCAGTGTATCCACACCCGCTGCTTTGCTGCTCGCACATCGCCACAGAACTTGCAGGTGTCTCGTGGGGCAGAGAGAGTAATACCACGACTTGCGCGTGGGCAAGATTTAAGTCAGGGAAACTTGCGCAGAGTCGACCACGCTCTCTCATCCAGGCCCGTCTAAATGTTGAGAGATATGGAGACAAGTCTGGATGCGGTGAATGGACATCAGTTCCTGTGGAACCTGAGCTGATATCCTTCGCTTTGTACACAGCTCTTGCTATCCGCCTTCTCGGCCGCCTGACCCATCAGAAAGGACTTTCCAGAGTGAGTCAGGTTTAGCTGCCCACTCTGGGACAACAGCCACAGGTAGAACCGTGTACTGCTACTTATCGTAGCAGGCGTTTTACACTATACAAGCAGAAAGGCTAACTATATGTGATCAATCTGAGTCAAAAGAACTCTACATCCGCCTCGTCCTTCCTTATTAATGATTTATGCATGTCTTCTTAGGTGTCATTCAGACTAACTGTGACCGGCCTTTTGCTTTCAGTTGCTTCAAATATGCAATAAGGAAACTAGCGTTCAGGTAGTATTTGCCCATAACCCAGACTTAAATCTGTAAGGTTTAGTTCCTCGTAGTGTTTGTGTGTCTTTGTTGATTGTCACTTCAATTGCCTGGCCAACTGGAATTCTTGCAAAAATGTCACGAGATCCAAACTGTTCTAAGACTCATCCAACCAGCAGTAATCATAAACTTCTAAATGTAAATACTCTTTTCTTAAAAAATCATGTTCTTTGTATGTATGCCTGATGGCAGGACCGGTGAGCCGCAGTATCAAGCAGTTCTCTAGTAACAACAGACATCTCTTTGAAACCCCGTTTTCTTGTTGCTGCTTCCCTAATGTTGTAATATGCGTTCAAATTAGAGCATTTGGTGAGTTGATCACGTGTCAATTGGCCTTTCAGATACTTGCAATACATCTAGCAGAACACGTACAGATTCGCATACTCAGGATGATGAAAGTGACTCTTGTTTTACTGACTTTTGAAGTGTCTTTCATTCCTTATTTATCTTGTCCAACCATAAGAATATTTTGTCCATCCATGACCTTATCAAGAATACTGTCTATAGCTTTGTTCACATTAAGCATTCACTACACTTAATGCTGTTTTTTAGCATCAGTGTATAGGTCTTTGGTGGGGATATGGTTTCATTTTCAGCGTTCATAGGTAGAGTTTTCAAGACTTCAATTATTGCGATGAATCTAGACTCAACTCATCCTCTACCATGCAACTAAGTCGACGCTGTTTTTGTTTGTACAACTATAGATTTACCTTCAACTATGTAATTTCTCTGAATGACTAATCATGCTGCTTTTTCTCACCGACACGATGTACAGTATTCAGACACTATCACCATAGACCAGAACTGTGTACTATTTTCTCTTTAAGAAAGACCATGACTTCTAAAGAAATTTTCTGAAGGTCATTATAATAAATTAATAACATCAAATCACACGCTCAGCTCTTCTGCAATTTCATTCTGCTATGGTAACAATACTCTATAATTACAATGACGATTCTCCAAAATCCATGTTTATGCATGAGACAGTATTGTACTCGGGGATTTAGCAAATTGGCGCTCGACTTTAATTATTCTTTTTGCAAAAATTACTTCATTGTAAATGTTGCATGCAATTACATCTACGTGACTTTGGCCAAGTAAAAGGAGTTTATTTCATAAATTTTAGTTACAACGATTAATGTAACTGCTTCGTTAACGCAGAAAGACTAACTTAATTTCTTATCTACGTTTCAAGCTGTAAAAATCCCATAAACGTTCATTCCTCCAAAAATACAAACGTTAAGCATAACCCGCATAGATGCAAAAGGTTTTTATTTCAAATATTTCAAATAAAGCTGTGCTTTTGACTCCGTAATTACATTAACATAGTATAAAAGAAAATTACTCTACGATTTTGCCCGCCCAGATGGCACTAATTCTCTGCTATGTTTATGGATAAATTCCAGAACTTGGGATTTTCACATATGTGGAAGAGCTAAAAAGATTAGGATCGCATTTGCTCATATAAGAGAAATAAGAGTAACTCAACATAGACAAAACAGGATGTCTTCATTAAATTCATGTAAAAAAAGACTTAAATCACGCTGTTTTGTATAAAAATCGTCATTCTTTGAAAAGTATCAGGATATCATAAGAGTGTCTGGATTTAGAAATGCATTATCCAGATTCAAAACGCATTCATTGTTTAAGAATAAATAAGATCCGGCCGTTATGATGTAATACCACATTATAAACGGTTTAGTGATAATATGTGCAATAGAAGATCTGAACAAAATCTCTTAGAAAATATCTGTTGCGCATATTCGAATTACGGAAATTTTATGATGATTACGTCAGAAAAATCCTCGAAAACTTTAGAATTATTCTCAGAACATATCTATTTTTTGCAAACAAAAACGTTAAAAGAAACCACTTATGATTAACTTGGAATGGTTCATTTATATTTATCATAAATATGTCCTCTGTAAACCTAGAATTAATTTTGTTCGGGTAGATAACAAATTAATGTTGAATAGCGTTCATGTTGTGTTCTTATTTATTGCGTTAGAATAAAATATGAACTTACATATTACTGCTTTTTTTAAAAAAAAAATAAAGCAGACAAAAATGAAAATTGATATCTACCTGATTGTTCGAGTACTCGTTCTAATATCTCCTAATACGGTGACACTGTTCTATATTTCGAGCATGAAATCGTTGCTCTGGCCATGGTGACAGGAATCCGATAACACTGGCTAAATGCCGCGGCGAAATCCTTATCTGCTAATGACAATTTGAAGATAACTGAAACAGGAGAGGACGGAGATAAATAGTTTGATGACAAAGTTGTTCTGATAACCTATGTCATCCTAATTTCTCTTTCATCTGTCACAGAGCTACGCCTCCACATCTAATTGTTCGACCTGCTGGAAGACAGTTTCAAGATAACGGTACCAATTAATAACGTCATTCATTCTCTTTTTTTCTTTGAATGACACCACATTAAAAGTGACCGTGACCAATAAACATCATGCCATAAATCTAACTGAATTAATATCATCATCGAATACGTCGTGCACAAAAACTGATATGACTATCTCATTTTATTGACTTTAGTAAGTACCGTCTTTGACAGTTCCATTCTCTTCATAATGCGAATACATCTGAGTTTTGCCTCGTATTTTAATAACTCACCGGTAGGGTTTTTTGTTGGGTACAACAATTTTGACGGAAGGAGTCCTTTCCGAAGCTATTATTATTATCATCATTATTATTATTATTAATATTATTATTATTATTATTATTATTATTATTATTATTATTATTATTATTATTATTATTATTTCTGCATTGCAATAATGACATCAAGTATATTTATATTGTTCCGAAAGTTACAATAACTTTAACTGCTTGGTAGAGAGGTATTATTTGTCATACGATCCTTGTTATTTCGAAATAAGCAAATAATAAATCAGTTTTAAATTTATTTGAATAAAATAAAGGAATGTATACTGTGTCTCTATCGAACACGAGTGATGTTCTGTTATTTAAAAGCGTGGCTTAAAATACAATTATTCCCAAACATTTTGCAGTAAATATTGGATTCGAATTACATATTATTTATAAACTGGAAAAGTGAATGATTTCAAAATCCTAATTTTGGTGAAGAAAATTAATTTCTCAATGGGAATTTCCCAGGGGCTTAGCTACAATATTGCTTGAGTATGCGAAGCATACGGGATCATGAATCATGTTCTTACATTATAGATTAGAGAGGGACCCATCGTTAAGCTTTGCATAAGGGCTCAAATATCCTAGCTACGACACTGGTATTTCCTTTATAGTTTATGGTCGTTCAATAATTTTATTATCGATAGAGTCATTTCCATTGACCAAAATATTTATATTTATCACATATATATCTTCTGTACACCTAGAATTCAGTTAATTCGGGTATATTATAGATGTAATGTATACAAATCATTCAGTTTTTATAATTTAATCCTTTGTAAAGCAATTATAATATAACCCCCTGACGTTTGCAGCTGTAAAATGTGATGTACATTTTAATCCGGAATAACGTATATGTTGTGGTCCTTTTATTGTTTGACAATAAAATATGTCCTTACATATTACTATTCATAAAATATAAAGCAGATAAAGTGAAAATTTATATGTACCTGATTATTCGAGTACTCGTTTTAATATTTCCTTTTTACGTTGACACTGTTCTATATTTCGAGCATGAATTCGTTGCTCTGGCCATGGTGACAGGAATCCGATAACACTGGCTAAATGCCGCGGCGAAATCCTTATCTGGTGATGACAATATAAGGATAACTGAAACAGGAGAGGACGGTGATAAATAGTTTGATGACAAACTTGTATGTCATCCTAATTTCTCTTTCATCTGTCACAGAGCTACGCCTCCACATCTAATTGTTCCACATGCTGTAAGATAGTTTCAAGATAATAGTACCAGTTAAAACCGTCATTCATTCACGTGTTCTGTTAGATGGCACCACATTGAAAATCACCGTGTCCAATAAATCTCATGCCATAAATCTAACTGAATTAACATCACCATCGAATACGTCGTGTACTAAAACTGTTATAGCGATCTCATTTTATTGACCTTACTAAGCCGTCTTTGACAATTTCATTCTCTGCGTAATGCGAATACATTGGAGTTTTACCTCGTCTATTGATATGCTGTATTACTTATCAGTATTGCCATGGTGACTGCTTATCAGAGTGGTAAATGGCATAAGAAAAGACATTGCTTAATCAAAAATTAGCGTTTGGTTCTTCAGCTCCCTCCAGTCAAAGACAATGTCGTTTAAGTTCACAGAAAATTCCATAAGACACAGAATTAAGTCATGTAAGCTAATATTCCTCAGCTATTTAGGTGATCACGTTATTTCTGTATTAATTTTTGGAGAGTCGCTATGGTTCAGTAGTTAGCCTGTTAGAGTTGCGATTGAAAGGGATCAAGTTTGTCAGTCCTGCTCAGACGGGGTCGGGTAGACCACTATAGGCAAAATACTTTTCTCTCTTTCTCGGCTTGATACGTCCTTGCATGTGTTGATGTTTCCTTTAAACATAGAATCAAGCCATATAGTCTAGGACACTAAGTACTGACTAAAACCAAACCGTTATGTGGCCTAGGACATTAAACACTGAATCAAACCAAATCGTTATGTGACGTATGACATGAAACACTGAATCAAACCAAGTCGTTATGTGACGTATGACATGAAGCACTGAATCAAACCAAATCGTTATGTGACGTATGCCATGAAACACTGAATCAAACCAAATCGTTATGTGGCCTAGGACATTAGAAATTTGCGGCCGAAACTCGCCGTGTTTTACTTGAGAACGACGTTACAAAACTTGATTTTAAACAGATTTAAGAAAATCTTTTGGTAATAAAATGTTAAATATTCGCATAAATTTTGAATCTTTCAACGCGCTTAAGTGTGCTTCTCATTCATTGTTTAGATATAAACTCTACATAGGATTACATTGCAGCTGGATCCATCATTTTAATGTGCTAATATGAATTTGGGGCATTAAAATATTAAACATAAATAAATATGTAAAAAAAAGGGCATTAATAAAGACTGAAATATTTTTAGGCAAGGCAGTAAAATAGTAGTTGGGTATTCCAATTTTGACGGAAGGATTATTATTATAATAATAATTATTACACCGTGTAACAATTTTTTTTTTTTTTGTTCCTATGTAGTAAGTGTTATTTCCTAATTGCTTATGCCTCAAAAGTATAGAAAATGGCTATTATTCCCCACAAACTTTGCTTTTGTGACCAAGACAGTGATATTTTGAAATTTACGTATTTTCCACAACATTCCAGATAGATTCAGTGCTGAGTAAACATGGAGTAACTTCTAGAACTTTCTAGAACTTTCCTGTAATATAAATAGTAGTATAAATACAGGGGCCTTAAGCCCACCAGTTTAGTTTAGTTCCAGCTGCCTAAGTTGATACATATCTGCATTTTTCTGAGATGGCATCAAGAGGCTGCAAGAATCCGGCAGACGCATTTTGCTATGTCTGCGGCCAATTTATCAAGACAAGAGCGAAAAAGTACTCCGTGGAACCATCTGCTAAAATGTGTGAGGCCTACAAGGCATATTTCGGCATGCCTGTCGGGGATCAAGACAAACCCTGGGCACCTCATTTCACCTGCGAGCACTGCAAACAAAGTCTGGAAGGTAAGATGGACAAATATTGCTCGGAATTTTATGTCAAAAAAGTTTTTAAAATTTTGTAAATTGTAAAAGTTTTTAATTTTAAAATATTTTACAATTTTCAATGTTATTGAAAACAATTATCATATATGAAAAATGTTCCGAGAATCTCTTACACATTAGTCATGGGTGAAATAAATGCATTTTTGTAGGATGGTACAGAGGGGAAAAGAGAGCCATGAAGTTCGCTATCCCACGAATTTGGCGGGAACCCACTGACCACTCAAGCAACTGCTACTTCTGCATGGTGGACCCTTCCAAACGTCGGACTGGCAAGAATGCACCTGCTATCGCGTATCCGGACCTTCCTTCATCCATCGCCCCGGTGCCACGCTGCCCTGAGCTCCCCGTACCCACTCCTCCGGAGAGAGAGCAGCCATCTTTAGAAGAGAGTAGCAAGTCTGAGGGCGAGGAAGACGTTGTAGATCCAGATGACAATTTCAGAGGTGGAGCTGAGGAGAGAAACCCATACTACCCCAACCAAAAAGACCTCAACGACTTGATCAGAGATCTTGGTCTCACCAAGTCCAATGCCGAACTTTTGACGTCTAGGCTCAAGCAGTGCAACTTGTTGGATGAAAGTGTGCAAGTCGCAGATCAGAGGAAGTGCCACCAAGCTTTTTTCAGCTTCTTCACCCGTCAAGATGGGCTCTTCTTCTGACACAATACTACCAGTCTGTTCGAGGCAATCGGAATCGCCTGTAACCAGAATGAGTGGCGCCTCTTCATTGACAGCTCATCCAGGAGCATCAAAGCCGTGCTGCTCCATAATTGGAACAAGTACCCGTCTCTTCCCCTGGCTCACTCGGTGCACCTCAAAGAGGATTACAACAGCATCAAGACCTTGCTGGACGCCTTGAAGTATGATGAGTACGGTTGGGAGGTCATCGGAGACTTGAAAATGGTGGCATTCCTGATGGGTCTCCAAGGCGGTTTTACCAAGTTTCCCTGCTATCTTTGCCTTTGGGACAGCAGGGACACCAAGGTACACTACCACAGGCAGGACTGGCCACAGCGGACCGAGTCCTCTGTGGAGAGGAACAACGTCCAGTGGGAGCCACTGGTGGACCCCCGGAAGGTGCTGATGCTACCACTGCACATAAAATTGGGCCTTATGATACAATTTGTCAGAGCTCTAGATAAGGAGTCGGCAGCCCTCAAGTACCTTCAAGACTTCTTCCCTAAGCTATCTGAGGCAAAGGTCAAAGCCGATGTCTTCGTCGGACCAGATAAAGAAGATCCTTGAGTGCAATGAATTCCCCAAGAAGCTCACTAGTAAGGAGAAAGCGGCTTGGAACAGCTTTGTCGCAGTGGTTCGGGGCTTCCTAGGCAATCACAAGGCCGAAAACTATGTGGAGCTTGTTGAGACTGGTGACGATCAACGGCACAATGGTCTGCAGGGTGTTCCTCAAAGTCCATATCCTTGATGCTCATCTTGATAAATTCAAGGAGAACATGGGAGCGTACTCGGAGGAGCAAGGCGAGCGCTTCCACCAGGATATACTGGGCTTTGAACGCCGCTACCAAGGACAACATAACGAGAACATGATGGGAGACAACATTTGGAGGCTGATTCGTGCAAGTGATTTACAGTATAATCGTAAATCTCGAAAAACTACTCACTTCTAAATCTTTTGTGGTCATTTTTGTATTACTTTAGTATAAATACATGTTAATTTTGATTCATATGTAGTTTTTTTCTGACTTTATGTGAACGAAAAGACACAAATTCGTCCGTTTTCTCATTGGAAATAGGTAAATTTCAAAATATCACTGTCCTGGTCACAAAAGCAAAGTTTGTGGGGAATAATAGCCATTTTCTATACTTTTTAGGCATAAGCAATTACGAAATAACATTATTATTGTTATTATTTATTATTATTATTAGTAGTAGTAGTAGTAGTAATAGTAGTAGTAGTAGTAGTAGTAGTAATAGTAGTAGTAGTAGTAGCTGAATTTCTACTTTGCAATATGTACATCAAATATATTTATATTGTTCCGAAAGTTACCATAACTTTTACTGCTTGGTAGAGAGGTATTATTTGTCATACGATCCGTGTTATTTCGAAATAAGCAAATAATAATAAATCAGTCTGATATTTATCTGAATAACACAAACGAATGTACACTATGTCTGTCGAACATTAGTGAAGTTCTTTTATTTAAAAGCGTGGCTTACCGTGCAATTATTTCCAAACATTTTGTAAGAAATATCGCTTTGGATTCGAATTCCATATTACTTATAAACTGGAGAACTGATACACTTGAAAATCGTAATTTTGGTGAAGAAAATTTATGGCTCATTGGGCATTCCCTTTTTAAGTTTTGGTCATTGAATAGTTTTATCAACCGTAGAGGCACTTCCGTGGATTAGAATACAAGATGGCTCAGACCGTAGCTAGTGAATGCAATCGGAAATGTGTCAAGATATTATGTCAGACAAACGTTTATTTGGAATCATCTAATGCAAATCCAGATAAAATAGACCAGGTACAGCAATTTGATTGTGACATCGGCGTCATGAATGGTCAGTCATGGCCCTCGCAAGACCATTGGGTACATAGCGGCCAGTAAATCTCCCCATTCTTGCACTATTTCATCGACGTTAGACATTTTAAATAGCATAACAATGTCAAAGTGTTTGATGCAGTCTATACCAGTCAAGCTATATTCATGTCCAATCCCTGCCAAACCATACGTATCCAGAATGTTCACCTGGACACCAATGTAAGAAGTGTTATATAAGAACTAAAGAAAAAAATCTTACGATAAGAACTTGAACAAGCTACCAAATTAGGAAAATGAAATATATCACGATTACAGTAGAATACATGTAGAAAGAATATAATAATTAGAAAATAAAGACAATTAAGTAAGAAATTTAAAAAGGCGATGCTAAGATCAAAAGCATGACATTTAGAGTGGGTGGGGATGTGTGTGGATCAACTCAATACTTCTTTAATTTAGACAATAGGAATAACATCAATAAAATCATATCAAAGTTGATAGATGTATATGAAAATGAATATATAGATACAAAATATATTTAGAGCTAAAGATTTTTATTAGTTCTATGATGAATATAGTGTTTTAAAAGAGAAGGGACATTTAAGATGAACTAGGTCTACATGAATTTAATGAACAACGATAGTTGACGATATACACAAATATAAGGGTCTAGGTTTAGGTGGATTTACCGTAGAGTATTTTTATGTTGTCGGAAATATTTAGGGATCTGGATATTGAAATCAATAAAATATGGATGTACATCTTTGTCATTATAATTACTCAGTAGCAAGAAGGTGTTATAAGATGCATACCAAATCCAGATACCAATAGATACTTTTGACAAATTCGCCCCAAATGTCATTATTGAATGCAGTTTATAAAAAGGCTTCAAGTTATATAGAAAATAGAGTAAAAGGTGTTTTAGATGATTTAATACACCAAGATAGATGATTTAATATTCAAAGACACAAAAAGGATTTAGTTCAAAAGCATTATTATGGGAAAATATTAGAATAATATATGAAATTTTATTCGAAAAAAAAAGAAAGCAGGATATACGTGGTTTAATTTTGTCTATAGAATCTGAAATGTTATTTGGTTCTGTAACAGTGTGAATTTTGTAAGATATCATTTGCAACACATAACTGAGTGAACGTTGCAGGATCAGCAGGACACAACGCGACTGAAGTTGATGTATGGTTAGGTACCGTGTAAGTCCCTAAACTGCGGTGGGTTTAATGGCCCTGGTTTGCGGCGTGATTGATTTTTAATTAGGGTCCGTTTGATGACGTTCAGACAGATGGACGACTCAAAGTGAATTTGGGGTCTAAGTATCGGAAAATGACTAGATTTGAAATGATGCAGAGGCAGCTTTGTACTCGTTAAAATAAGTGTCATAAGATGCGATTTTCCAGAAATCGGTTTATTAATAAAACGCGGAAGTATGAGGACTTACTCAAACCTGGATAAGAGTGTGTTAATTTTCGGCAGTTGGATAAATTTAATCCTGATTGACAAAGCTAAATAAGGGTGGTGGGGTGTTTCCCAGACTAAACTCAATGTTTTAAGTATTCTCCATCGCAAGATTAGTTTTATGCAAAAGGGGAAAGTCTTGACTCTGAGGAAAAATAGCTATTATCTTTTCTCCATTAAATAAATTGTCCAAGGGACGGGTATCTGATAATTTGAGGGACACGCAACATCAAAGGGACACAGACGATTGTGCTACGACAGAAGCGAGTGAGCCTGAAAAGCACAAGATATTTGTCTCAATCTCATTGAATTTGTTCTTCGATATGAGTTTGCAATTATTTGTTTAAATTTATTTGTTTGAAATTCGTACATCAATTTTCCTTTTATATGAATTTGGTTGACGATAATTGCTTGAATTTGTTGTCTTGGTTGTCATAGGAATCATGTATTCTATGAAAGCATTACATGTACTTTTATTTGATAGGAGTTTGAGAGAACAGAGTGAATTTATTTGCCTTAAATAATATGAATCATGTATGATAAGAATTGAGTATTCCTAGGTCATATGTTCAGACCGATTGATTGCTAATTAGCAAAGAATGTAGTTAAGAGAAGAAGTGAATTTTATTGATTCATTTGTCTAGTTAAGATGTGAATTCTTTCAAAAGAAATCGATTAGTCGAGTTAGTTATTTATAATCCACAACAGGGCTTGCGGGTTTATTGTGTCTAGTCTACGTTATAGTTTTGTTAGGGATGCTAAATAGTCCATTAGGTATACAAAGTAATCTTACTTGTACTTTTCTTTGTTTATGAGCTGCCAGGCTGCCCACTAACCCATATTAGCCTTTGTTTCTGTTGAATTACGATATGACGACATCTGACGTAACGAGAGAGGGGAAAATGTTCGATCCCAAAAGTTAAAACCTGACAAAATATTTTGGATTGCCTATTTATTCATTTTAAAAGGGAAATAGCTCCATATATACCTATTGCTAGAGAGGGAAGAGAGGAGACAACCAAATTACAGTTGATGACCTGAACGAGGCTGGAGAAAGAGTAGAGAAAGGAATACTTCGATTGTAACTTGTCACCAATGTTGAATCTGGAGTTACCGGCAAGCAACCAGGTTATGAAAGCATGCTGGACAATTGAGTTCGATCAATCACTTGATTTCATGATGAAATTTGTCTTATCGGTATCAGCAGAACGGATAATTGCATTTTATTAACCTGGCATATTTGTTTCTAAGAAGGTTTATCGTTCAAATGTCATGTTCAATTTTTTTGTGTCTCTGTAATTAATTAAATTCTTATATTTTCTTTACGGGAGATTATGTTGTTGTATTCTATCTCTCTGCTCAGATCTCCGTTTATTCAATCTATAAATTTCATGTCATATTTTTATTATCCACTCGATCCGGGCAATAATACCATGGTTGATCATCCTCTAGATAACGATAACCAAATCAAACACACCCTGTAAATTTAATGGGACAACTTTTAGATACATTTTACTTTGGGTATTCAATACTAAAATGGATAAACTATTCGATAGTGCAGTTAATTCAAGCATATTGTAAGCTGGATATATATTTGATTTCATTAATATAAAATGAAGTTGAAGACAGGGTAATGAAATTTCTCCATATCTTTTTATGTTTTGTGTTGAAGTTGTTAGGAAAATATTAACAAGCAAAAAGCAGATAATAGAATTATATCTAACAATATTATTAATAAGTTGATGATACTTAAATGTTTTAGATACTAGTGAAATATATTTTAGAGCTACATTAGAATGTCAGGGTTAAAAAATAATGTGGAAATAATTATGGCAATAACGAAGAGGAAATAATCAACTCTTAACAGATAGAAACGGATACAAATTACTTCTAAATGAAGACGTACCAAAAATAAATCTTTAGCTTTCCACGCGTTTTATACCCTGTCTGACCCCTCCCCCCTGTTTATGTCGGGAAAAAAAACAACTTGAATACAATGGTTCATGTTTCATTTGAAATTCAGTACCAAATCGTGTTAAAAATGTGTGATTTTACAAGATTATAAGCATAGTGGTCTGATGAAGTTAGGAAATAAAGATTTTATTAAGGAACTGAAGCTTTCAAGTTTGCGAAAATCGAATAAACACGAAAATATATAGATCTCTTCATCATGAATTAAATTTTAAGACATTTACTTTTGGATTACATATTCCTTAAAAGTACTAATGATATTTAGATAAGTGGCGAGAACAAATTAAGAAATTGATATTACTGAAAAGGTTTTATAATATGCTATATTTCAGATATGTTATGGTCACTGGTATGAAAAAGGTATCCATATTATTATGGTTGCATGTAATACACTTTTCAAACATACTCGTTGATTGAAAGGAACAGTTAAGATTATACGTCAATAGAAATTTAATTGGAAATATAAAGTTGACAATTTAAAACATCAAAACATCCTGTTGTAAATTAAATATATTTATTATGAATTTGGAAGAATTAGAAAGGGTGCAGATATGACGTCATTGATGAAAAAAGGAATACGAGTGTAAACCAGAAATTGAATCATATAGATCCAAGGTCGATGTCAATGTAACTCAAGGTAGACAAGTATTTCTATATAAAATCTTAAGCTTACCACCATCTATTGTACCAAACTTTTATCAATGGCTTCCAGGTTTGGCAATGAAGAAATCATACCAGTTTCCAGCTCAAAAGATCAAATATCAAAGTCACTGAGACTAACAGAAGACAAATGGGTGTTTGCCCAATTGCTTGAGTTTCTACAAACTATCGTTACCAAATTTTGCAGACGGCGTACACTTGGGGTAGGGAAGAAGCTTCATGATTTATCGGTCAAAAGGTCAAAGGTCGAGGACACTGACTAAAAGAAGAAAAATGTTTTACGCACAAAAACGTACGATCTACATCACATACATGGACAAAATTTCAAACATTGCTCTTGGAGTAATGCAGAAGCACATCTATGTTGAAATCCAGATGTCAAAGGTCAAGGTCACCATGGCAGAAATAAGAAAATGGTTTCTTCGCAACAATTTAAATTATGTCCATAGAGGACTAACAAACATGATGCGGTCGTATAATGTGCCGTTCGAGTTACTCGTGATATGAACCGGAAAATGAATCAGTTGTAAGTTTATCAATAGAAGGCGAAAAGGTAAATCATTTATGGACTACCTTAGTACAATGGCTGAAGGGTAATTTTAACAGTATTAATAAATTTACAAAACTATAATATTAAAAACTGATTGTCCAAATGTTATTCACTTTTTCACTCTTGGAACAGAACATTTTTTGCAAAGATCGTAATTTTCAAAATCATCCTTGAATTTAGAAATTGTGGTCCAGTATTGTTTTTCTTTATAGATATTTGAAAGTTTGCAAATATGGTTGAAATGGAAGCAATCCAGCAAATTATCCATGTACAAATGGTCTGACAAGCGTCTTGATACATCATGGTTTACAGAGCATTTTAATAAAGTCTCACATATTGTAACACTTCGCTCTGTTTTCTTTTAAGTACATTTTTCTTTAAGTATTTAAGACAATAAAAATCGTTTAAAGAAAACGAAACCATTATGATGAAGAGCATTGCCGTTACAAATCTAGTAATTATTGCAAACTATCATCTGGATAGGAACTTGTCGCATTCTTATTTGTACAATATTCAGTCAATCGTTGTGTATATACATTTTATGTTGCTGTGTTTGTAACATAACCTCTTACCTGAATTCAATGCAATCAATCACTTGTAAAATAGAGACACTCTGGCTAGTTCATTTTACAGTCTATTCTGTTTTTACAGTCTTGTTGGAACGGTGTCAGTGTACATTCATTTATTGTTCACTTGTATTTGTTGGGGGCGGGGGCACTGTCTTGTAAGTATTGTTTTAATTGAAACAAGGTGTTGTCTCTTCGCTAGTCTTATCTTAGCTCTGTAAAGTTTGCGTTAGTTTACAATACGATGGATTCAATGCCGGATCGCGGGGAGTGGGGGTGGTCCAGTAATCCCACCCACCCACTAAAAAACCCAATAAATCACACACTTGTCATTTTAAATTTAACCTTCGTTTTATTCTTGCGTACGTTTATTGGGTGTTTGGTATTATGCACACTTTGAGTAAATGGACAAATAGACCTTTTCTTTGGTGCCCTTTCGAGGAAAGTCAGGGCCGTTTTGAAATTTTGGAAAACCTTCCCCCAAACACTTGACCTGATCCAGCACTGTGATTACTTAAATACTAACAAAAATAAACGCGTATTTCGGATGAAGAAGTTTCGAAGAAGAGTCTTAAATAACGCAGCTCTGTCAAATATTAGGGCTACAATGAAGTACGCCAATGTAGTCGGGTTCAAAGTATGACATGAATGCAGGAGGTATTTTTTATATATGACCAGGGTTCCGCTACGGTATGTGCATATAAATGAAAAGCGGAATAGCCCAAATATCCATCGTTCCGGAATGTCAATACGGATGGGAAATAATTTTCTTTCAGCCTCGTGGCTTTATTCTGCGGAATTATTGCTCATCTGTGAAGGTAACACAATCCGATCGCACTGGGAGGGGCGTGAAAAATAATTTTAGTGCGCATTTTCTAATCAGTCTTCAAATATTTCTTCTCTGCAAGAAACTGATTCTATTAGACTCTAGTGAATAGTATGCCGTCGCATGCTTATATAAAATTACACAAACGTTTTGAAAGTTAAGCACCAGTACCTTAATAAAACTGTACATGCATTTCAGTACAGAATATACTGTCAAAGTAAACAACAATTTATCAAGGAAACGTGATGTCCCTAAAAGCCTGTCGTAATTTGCACGAGTCAAAAGAAGCAAATGTTGATAATGAACCTTATAATGGTGTTTGACGTGCAAATGACGTCATTTTGTGAACAGGGTACATGTATATCCAATGGCAGCAACTACAGTATTCCTAGGGCTGCAACAATACGCCTTCAGCCGTATCGCGATATATCGCGATTTTTCATGTTGTATCGCAATAATATTCCGATATTTTCAAACATTTATATAAAATGTTAAAACTAGTATAAATTATTGTAAATGGAATAATATTTACAAAGTTGACAACGGTGATGCCACTAATAATTTCACAGTTAAAGTTTAAGAACCTAATAAACCCTTTTCGTTTATTTGATTCGATTTGGAAAAAAAAAAAAAACATTCAGTAGTTAGCTGATAGAAAATGAGGTTCACAGAAAGTCATGACATGTGAACTTGTTGACTTTTACGTGATTATACCACAGTAGAGTGAATTTTACCGTTCAGCGCGATGGCGGTGGAGTGACAAAATAATGAATCTTAGCCAACAATCTGTTCCATTGTCGCCAACATGACAAAGAATTTGAGGAAGTCTAGTGCTTACAATGATATATACACAAATTATGTTTAATTTAGATTAGACTTTCTTAACAAGCTTTGGTTATTCTAAGAGTACCGAAATTGCCAAGAGAATATATTAGTTGAAGGGATCGTTATGTGACTACGTGTCAAAACTTGAAAAAGAGTAAATGCCCGATCCGGAATTCCCGCGGTTCTGAGCTTGACATCTATTTCACTACATTCTGGCTCTCTACAGTCCTTGAACGTCAACAAGATAATACTTAGGCTGCTATTTTATTGAAACTCTGTGTGTGTGTGTGTGTGTGTGTGTGTGTGTGTGTGTGTGTGTGTGTGTGTGTGTGTGTGTGTGTAATAAATTTCAGCCTATTATAGTTATATAAGAAATGCACCACAAAACAATTAGCAAGGCCACATTTAATTGGAATAAAGAAATCATTTTAATAGTCCTAGTCATATTGTAGCAGTACCCAACGGCAAAAAGGTCACATTAGAATAACAACCACCCAGTTAAGTCTGGTTGGCATTCAAATTAAGTTTCAGATCAATTCAAGGCTGTGCAACCATGTTATAAATTCATGTGCAAAGTAGATTCATTTGTATAAACAAATCGTTAAAAAAATCATGTCCAGATCTGATGCTTTCCAACTTAAAAAATAATCGGAGCTATATTTTTCAGCATAGCATTCCTAAAATATACAAGAAATAACTAATTTACTTATTTCATTTCCATGCATCACATAATTAGCTATGAATCTATCATGCTTAATTATCAGAAACATGTGTTGACAATCAATTTTCCCATTCATGTCGTTCTAGGCATCACTACACTAATTAACTTCCGTACATATTTATTTCACATCACATCCACCTAGACTATCTTACTTATGATATGCAATACCTTGGCCTCAACATATAAAAAATTCAACATATGCTGTGTCGCATTTTCTGAAAATAGTTACATTTGAATGAAATGACTGGAATATTTAGTGCAAGTGACCTTTCTTAACTGGCATAAAACTTTAACAAGTTAATGGATCAATCAATTCACTAGACCAGTCAGACTCTTCAATACACTATAAACGACCACTAAAGTGAATGCAGTTCAAGGTGTCAAATTATTAATATGGCCAATTAAGTGTTCTTGCATCCTATTTTAATCCATCTATGCTTTGTCGTACTACGCAAAAGGCAAGAGGCTGAACTCAGTTATTTTATTTTCTGTTTAGGCTTTAATGCTGATTTTTGTTGAACGCAGGTTACACTGTTAACTGGTTGGCAAGTCTCCAAGAACAGTCAAAGAAAATATTAATGATTTTGCTATGGATTAAAATAGGATGCAAGAACACTTAATTGGCGAATTGGAAAACCTTCAATGTACATGCATAAACTTTTGTATGTGTTCGAGTGCGTTATGCAATAAGGTAGCATTCGGGACCCGCGTGATATAAGTTAGAACCATTTCCTTTCAAAACATAGCTAACATTCTTTCATAATGAGTCTTTGTTAGACTTCATCCATTTGATTTGATTATCGTTTATTTACAAGATACGCACGGAAGATAATGACTGTGTATGAATCTGAAGGTATTTGGTGAATCTGGAAGCAATAGAAACGGATTTATATTGTTTGGATTATAGCGACAAGATTCATCCACGTAGTTAATTGTTTGCGCATCATTAGCCATTGAAGTTAGGTGTTTAGATGCACAATTAATTTTCTGAATGTCCGATATACATACAGTACAAGCATCTTCTATGCGTTAGTAGGTCTAAAGTCAAAGCGAAACAATAGCTATTTACCAAGACCGAAAGACGCATACATGGAAAAACAATTTTTAAAAAATATCAAGAATAAAAAATCTTACCCTATGGTGGACCCTTGTGTACAGGGGACTACATGGGAAAAAAAAGTTTTAAAAAAATATCAACAACAAAACAATGTTACCCTATGATGGACCATTGTGGACAGGGCACCCATCGAATGAAAGAGGGAGAGAACAGCGTACATGCATTCATTAAAATATATAGATTACCATAAACTAATAATAACTATTGCAAATTGACACCTCAGGCCACAAATTTAAAATTAGATACAGAAACACATAAGCCATGTTAACTAAATTATCCAGATACAAACAAATGTCTGGCGAAGGTCACAGTTTCCGAGAAAACTGATAAGGGAGGAAGAGGAAGGAAAGCCGACCAACAGGTGTAATGCCCGAAGGGAGGTGAGTACAGAATCCCGTTAAACCATTGAAACTTAATAGATTTAGAACAATTAGATAAATCTCGAAACTTATGTATCTTCATAATAATAAACCCGCTGGTACCCTGAAATGAATGTACAAATAACTATTTACCAGATGTTCTATCTCAGTTTTCAACAGCATTTTCATTATTAAATTTTTACGACAATTTGACAGCGATTGATATTGGTAGACAGAAATGAAATTAAAAAATGAGAAAGATGATCATCACAAGGAAATAAATGGGAAATTCATTATTAACAAAAGGGTTTCACAAAGCGTGGCGTTTCGCATTGAGTCATGATTTAAAGTCTTTGTGTACACCTGAGAAAAGCTTGATCAGAACGTCTTAACTTTGACACCTTCACCGTCGAAAAAAAAAAAAAAAGTCGATGTCCGTTTGTCTGCTAAATGAATGCTAGACAATAATAAGCAGACGAGGGAATGATTAATTAGTAAGAAAAGAACACGTTTCGACATTATTTTCGTGTGATAATCTAGGTGAATTGTGCAAATTTGTCTCGGAAATTCTGAGTATAATCAGAAGATTAAAATGAAATATACTCAGCAGAACCTCGAGGGGAGACAAATAATATAACCCCTTTACTGGGATTTCCTTGTCTCGGTCCAAACCGCAACATAGATTCTATTAATACTGCACTGTTGAGACCAAGGAAAGTCTAGCGAAAGGCTGTTGTCATTCTTTTCTTGTTTCCCTTTGTATTCCTAAAGTTATTGTTGAACTAAAAAAATGCAAATACAATTCAATATGGAAAGCTACACTATACTTTCTAGTAAGCACTTGTATTTACGTATGTATGTACGTTCATGTGCATGTATGTATGTGTAAATGACAAAGAGAAAGTGACCGCTCCGGTGGCCTAATGGTTAGAAGTCCGTCCCGGATGCGGGAGGTCGTGGGTTCGATCCCCGGCCGAGTCATACCAAAGACTTACAAAAATGGTTCTAACAGCTGCCTCGCTTGGCGCTCAGCATTAAGAGATTAGTGTTAGGAGTGGTCGGCCTGGTGTCAGGATAATGTGACTGGGTGGGACATCATGCTACATGTCTGCGGCATGATGCCCCAGTGCTAGACATCACTATAAACTGCCACACTGCAGGCATCGTAGCGATATGACTGAAAAATTGTTAAAGCTACGTTAAAAATCCAACACACACACAACACACAAACAGAAAGAGAGTGACGTGACTGAGAATATTTTGCGCTGGATCAGTTTTCTAGTTTCGTCCGTTATAAATTGAACTTGCTTCGCAGTAAGTTTTTGGTCAACTTCTATATTTGATTTATAATTGTTTTCCCTAGATAATCAAGTCGGATGAAGCTATATGATAATTAAATGCATGTATTAAATCTAGAAGCGATGATAATAAATTTGTTTTGCTTGAATATGATTCATTTAAGCACGTCTATTACTGCATTTAATCATTCGTATATTAGTAGCCAACGTTTCAACACCTGCTATTATTTAAATGTCATATAAGCAAACATGTCGGCCAATTTTAAAGTGGGGCTTTAATTGACAAAATACATACACTTTCACATCAGGATTATTCCCTTCAGTTTTAAATAAATTGTCTTTTTTATCAGGCAAATACAAATAGTAAAAGAGCAGCACGTAAATAATAATAATAATAATAATAATAATAATAATAATAATAATAACAATAATAATAATGTTCATCTGTAATACAAAGCACTGGCCCATGATGCATATCTACGCATCATGCAGTACAATAAGGCATTTAGTGTGTAACAGAAGAACATCGTATCTAGTTGTACGAACAATTACTAATTATTGTAATATTTTGTAATCAAAGTGAAAAACAAATATTTATTACACAGTAATCGTACAATATAAACCTGAAGGACTAGTGAAAAGGACGGAGACAACCAGCGGGTCATGAGCGGGGACAGGATTGATGAAAGAGATGGAGACAGCCAGTTGGTCAGGAACGAGTTGTCTTATCTATATGACACTTGTTGCAGCAGTAGTATTTATACAAATAAAAATGGTGTATTTGTGTCTTTCAATTGTTCTTGCACTTGAGTTTAATATATAACTCAAGTTATTTCTACCTGTTCTTGCAAGAGAACGCAGTTATATGCATTGAGAGCACTGACTTTTACAGTGCTCGAATCAGTGTAATGATGTTTGACTGGTATTTATATAGGATTTGCTTAGAAATTTCCCAGTTTTTAGCTTTACAGTGCGGTTTACCTCTTTTGTTTCATCTTAATGGAGTTGATGAAAGAGATATATATGTTTACATCTAAATGTATTGAAAAATTCATAATACATATATGTTTATTCATCTATATTGACGATGAAAAACCTTCTATGAATATTGTTATGTGCGTTTAATTTGTGTTGTTTGTTAGGTTTTTTCTCCATCATTTTGTTAAATATAATGGTATTTTGGACTTGACCTTGTCCAAAATCAAGTTCGCTGTGTCCCTGACTAAAGACACTGAAGTTGTTTTTTGAATTTGGTAAATAAATAATAGATAGCTAATATTTTATAACAGCGTGGGTTCAATATAATGATCATTATCAATAGAAGTAAACATATTTATATTTGGGTCTGGGAATAGGTTATTTTAATTTCCCCATAAAAATACATTGTCTACCTGATGTTTACCACATTCTATATTAAAATTTTAGTAACAAAATGTTCTACAAGGGAAAAATTCCATTAAGTCAGAAAATGCTAATTGTGATTTAGGTCAAGTAGAAGGCTTTGTAATCTTGTTTATCTAAAAATGCTCTTGGATCTTGAAGAAGAATTATTTGTATTTGTTGTGTTCATTATCTGATTTGGTTGAAATTATTTAGCTACGCCAATCAGACTGAACTTTCTCTTGCGGCCAAAAACGTGTCAACAATCCCATCGAAATTAAAATAATTCTCTCGAGTCCGCCTTTATTAATAACTATTCCTGGACAATTTCATATTATGACACCTATTTCAAATAGCCCAAGATTTTCCAAAATTTGTCTCTAGCTTCTCTCTACTTTGTCATTTTCTGCTGTCTGACCTTACGTTAATGTTGCTCTCTCCTATCTGCCTCTCCATTATCCGAAAGGACTCTAATTAATATTCACTCATGCCCCCAAACAAGAGATGTTAACCATCGCAAGCTACCAATGTTTGCGAGACTAGCCCATACGTCAATCTTAATGGTTATGTGTCACGCTGACCACGACAGAATGTAATGCGAAAATAACTAAAACAATCTGCACCGTTATACTTAAATAGGTCCCCTCTACTCTGTAATCTCAATGGAAATTTCCATTTGAATGTAAACCAAGGTCAAAATCAAGGCTGTATCCAGAATTCAGACTTAATATCTTTATCGTACGTGATATTAGGCATATAGCCCCAGCTCCTACCCTCAGTTATGGACAAATATCTATTACACAATAGAAATTATATATATATATATATATATATATATATATATATATATATATATATATATATATATATATATATATATATATATATATATATATATATATATATATATATATATATATATATATATATATTAGTTTATAGTTTACATTTTTATTGTCAAGAAATCATTTTAATACAGTCATCAATAAATGTCTGTCAGTATCAGCAAAATTGATGCCTAGATTAAAACGAGAAGAAGGCATAGTAATCACCCAAGATGTGATTATAGAAAAAAGCAACTCATCCAAAGAATTTATACAAATAATACAAAAATCGCTATGTGGATCACATTAACTAATGAAATTTTAATATGCGAATATACGAAGATAAACCCAAATGAGTTATTTTTATACAGATTGTATGGAAAAAAACAAAACAATTTCTTATCAAGAAATAAAGACATTATTGGAGAACTATCATTTATGTAACAAGAATAGTTGATTGCATACAGATGGAGATCAAGCAAAATAATTTTAGTACACGGGTTCATATATACTCCAGAAAAGCATGTCGAATTTAAATATTGTGCATGGGACGACCGTAATAGAAGGTGAATGCTATATATAAATTTTGTGGTACCTTTAAAAACTATAATTATGCAAGTCGATGTGAACAAATTTATCACTGGCGTAACAACAGGGGGGGGGGGGCGGGCTCAGTGGAAGCCCAAAATTTACATCAAACAACTTTTTTTATTGGAAAAAAGAAGGTTAGGTTTTGCGGGGAGGAGGCAGAATTTCATGCTACGCTGTTTAGTTAAATAAATGTTATTTTATTTAAACGTTGCTCTATTTTTTCTCCTAAGTTTTCTTCTTTCTGTCTTATATTTCCTGCATCATACGATGCAATTTATAGAAGACATCAATTTCAATAAGATGCAGATGCATCTATATTAGCATTTACTGTGCACCTCTCTCTCTCTCTCTCTCTCTCTCTCTCTCTCACACACACACACACACACACACACACACACATCTGTTTCGTTTCTTAAATATTTATGATAAATGACTGAAATTCTAAAGTATTTTGAAAAAGTTTGCTGTTTATAATTTTATAATTTGCATGTCTCGTTTATCTGTAAAATTATTATCTCTAAATTCACCCTACCCCACCCCCGATATCTCTGTCCTGTTGTCTGAACCAAAATTAGGAGAAAGGGACAAAACCCAGTATATGCGATTACTGAATTTATTCTGTTCATATAATGGAAATGGCCACGCGTTGCCTATTCAATAGTTTAATGAAATGCCCCAGTCCTGTGCAAAGAGTAAATTATCTTGTCCACATAACAGGTGTAAGTCAATGTCCTAAATAACTCGTTCTTCATATCCAAACAGTTTCTCCAACTTTACAAGCACCTTGTCTGACGTCATGATCGTAAAGCGCGACGAGACTGTTACCTTCAAGTCCACTTCGCTCAGCATTATGTGAAAAAAAGCTACGTGAAACAAACAATGCACAGTAATCGTATGTCCCACTTATGAAAAAACAATCAATCAAGAAAATCCAAGTTGAAAGAAACATCCTACAAGCAAAACCGAAGTGGGACGCAGAATCTCAACCGAGTGCGTAGCTAGGGCGCTAAACACTCAATCGTGGCGTTATAATAAGTGTGTGAGAAAAGAAGAAAAAAAAATCTACTCACTCATCCCACGTGCCTTGTCAGGTCACCTTGCTGATCTGAAGCTTATTTCACTACAATTAGTGCCCAATTTAAAACGCGCATATCACCATATAAACTCTACCGCTAATCCAGTCATACTTCTGAAGACAGTATCTTCGATAATAAATAATAATATATAAGTAGACCAAAGTTTCATTCCTAAATTTGCAGCCTCAGTAACGAAAGGGGGAGATAGAAAATTTTAAATATGGACCCGAGGCCTTGACCTGGAAGATGCCACTACTACTGGATACTATGCAATCCTTTCAAAGATGTTGTATAAGCATGCCAGGTCTTATCCATTAATTACAAGCGGCTTTAAGCGTATGGAGAAATAAGAAAATGTATCAAAGAAAACGTAAAATATTGAGCCGTTAACTTTGGACTCCCTGTGTGGACCGCCACACGCCTTTTGATGATGATGTAAAAATATACATAGTTTTATCCCTTGTCCTCAAACGGCTTTAAAGTTGTAGAGTGGAGACGAAAGTGCGACGGACGGTCGGAAGGAAACCCGAAGTGCCACGCCTCTCCCATCGTTTCTAGAGGCAAGGTGGGAACAAGCAACTGAGCTAGAGGGATAAATGCTGCGTAAATTCTTCAGAAATGAAATAATAACGATTTCTGATTGGTGCACTACAAGGATGACTTAAACGATAAAATTAAGGGAAAGGTCCAATCATTATTTTACGCCAGCTGCAGAGCAGATTGAAAATAAGCTCCACGATATACTCTCAGCAACTCCAAGCATGACTGGAAGCAGTCTATCAGATGGAAGAACTCGGGGAAAATCAGAGCAAACAATCAACGTAAATACAGTCAAGATGGACTATTACTCTACAGGGCGGCGTACGGATAAAAATAAAAAGAAAGAAAATGAAGCAAAAAATAAAACAGTGAGAGGTGAATATTAGGGCAAAATGAAGAAAGAACAAGACATGACATAGAAAGAAAATTTCGATAGCTTTAAAGATGCTAGGTCAGGATCTTTATCCTCTCTGGCTGGAGTAATGTTTCATAGACAGACAGTTCTGGGAAGATAAATTGCATTTAAAGTGATCTTTAGAGGCAGTGAATGGTTTCAACTTCAGACACATTACATGCATAATTCGTTATGCGCCCATTTAAATGCCAAGAAAAGGAGTTGGAGAGGTGGAAATCGATGTCAGTAAATGCATCATTGGTGTCCACAGGTACGGGACAATTTACAAAAGCTTCTGAAGTATATAACAAATGTTGACGTATAAAAATTGAAAGAAGTTGACGTTGACGATAAGGTACAGATCAAAGATACTTTGGCACTTGAGAGAACTATCACAACAGATCTGACTGGTCATCCGATCTTTTTCTATATTAACGAAATAACAACACCAAATTGGTTCATTTAGGTACCGATCTCTATCGGAACCTAGACATTCCTTGACCAGTTAAGTTGCACAGACAAACGAAAGACATAAATCCCCCGGTGTACATGCTCCTGTCAAATACGTACTAACCTCGTCATGGTTGCATGGCACAATAATAAACCATAGACCTAGCTTCCTTTGTTTCAGTATTCGCTTTTTTATTTCCCAATGGCTTTCAGAATACAGGGACCGAGAGCCATTCACATAAATCTTGAGCGGAAATGCTGTCGACTTCTCCTTTGGTTTAACGGCTTGCCTTCATTTTAGAACACAAATAGACAAAAAACAAACGAAACCCCACAAAGTCGTATTTACTTTGCGACACATTTTCACTCCGAAACCGCGTGCTTTCTCCTGCATCCTTTATTGTCAGTTGTCAAATTCGTGTTTCGAGTATCTGCTATCATTTTAAATCTCGCGCCTACACTGTTCCCTTGAGATCCAAGAACAGTCTTGGCAATTTACATCATAGTCGCTCAGTCCTTATGGCACTCTTACAATGATTTGTTTGCTCAAATAGTCGCGTATTTAAATAAATCATAGTCGTTGCTGTTATGGGGCTATCGGCAGTTTGCAGCACATGATAGGCTATTAAATGGCGGCTAGAATATTTGGTGAAGGAGGAACAACAAACACGTGATAATTTGATTCCACGAAGTTTGATTTCAGAAACGAACCCTCTAAACTCCCAGGCTATGGACGCGCATAGACATACTTTGTACATCAGATATCTGGTGCCAAGATCGTCGAGGCAGATGATGCTCATAAATTTTTGCATTTTGCTTCTTTATTTTTTATTGTGCGTGTGTGTTTGTGTGGCTGTACTGTTTTAATCTTTTTATGTCATTTAGATGTGGCATTTAATATTACAAAAAAATAATGCAAAGATTTTTTGTGTGGAACTAATGCAGATTTTCATAATTTCAAAACATTTTCTATTGGTCTAAGCTTAATACTTAATCTAAAGATGCGTATAAAGTGAGTGTAAATGAAACCAGTGAATATTATTAAACTAAGGATTTCGAACTCATCTAAAATTGCCACTATCCTCCTGTATTCTTTAAAAGTCTCTAATTACTCGTTTTTCCCTACTCACGGAATGTCCACTGACACTTTATTATTTCGACTTGTGTCAAGACAAGAGTGATGTTCTTCCAGTGCGTGTCAGAGAAAACTAGTTAGCATCTCTTCATGGTGGCGGCAAGACGTGGCCGAAATACCGATGTAGCTTACAGCGAGTAGTGGACAGAGACTATTTAGTTAAAGACAGCAGCCAGCTCAATTGTGAAAAATTACTTTTTAATATGGCTGAAGAGAGAGGTGAATAAATATTGCTAAATAATGGCCTTCTTTTAAACAAAATTCACCGAGTAAAGGGTCAGTAATAAAAATTTACTTAATGATGCTTAATCACTCAGCAAGTAACTTTCCGCAACATAAATTTAAACTCGATCATATTGCTCGGATTGAAATTAGAGTGTTCAAAAGTTGAATGGATTTAGTTTAAGAGCGGTACTTCTGTAGGGTGATAAGTAATAATGATGTCAGAAGTTGTGCTGTTGTTCCATTTTTAATAATCTTGTTTCCGTTTCCAGCCTGTGTTTGATGTATATGCTCATATAACACCGAAACTTCGGGGCCTGGTTACCATTTTCATTAATTTCAATTTAAAACAAATAATAATAATAATAATAATAATAATAATAATAATAATAATAATAATGAGGACTTTGTATAGCGCCTAATCTTTAGAAGCTGTAAGCGCTTGACAACATTAGACAAACATATATAATGATATGATTACAAAAAAAAACAAACACCATGAAATTAGAATACAGAAAACATGCTGAAAATATTTAAGGTAAAGAACATTATTAGGTCTTTACGTCTGTTCTTGCAGTTGAAATAGGTGAGATTTAAGAGCGCTCTTGAATGAGATCACTGTATCTTTGTGTGTAAGTTCAGTGGGCAATTCGTTCCACGTTGCTGGGCCCTGGTATGCAAAAGAACGTTATCCATATGACTTCATATTCATAGTGGAAATAATGAGAATACGATTGTCACAAGAGGATCGTAAGTATCTTGTTGGTGTGTACACATGGGTGAGGTCGGATAGGTATGTTGGACTGGATCCCATCAGTGAAAGGTAGTACAGAGAACAAATTTTGTGTTTGATTCTGGATCGAATGGATAGCCAGTGTAGGGTAAGCAGGGGTGTGTGTGCTCTGATCGTGGTACTCTAAGGATGATCCGAGCAGCTGTGTTTTGAACATTTTGAAGTTTCTGGAGTAGATATTGAGACGAACCAGACAGAACTGAGTTAACAATAGTCCAATCTTGAAAGTACTAAGGAACACACAAGTATTTTAGTGGCATTAACTGAAAGATAATTGCGAATGGAGCTGATGCGTCTCAGCTCAAGATATGCAGCCTTGCATATGTTCATGACATGTTGGTGCGTATATTCATGACATGTTGGTGCAATGAACAGATTACAGATTTTACAGATTATATCAATAATATTAGAAGTTATTTTAGACTACCAAGGATTGATCGTGGCATGTCTAACAATGGTTTGGCGTATGTAATTACATAATACCAGTGAACTTTTTGATATTCCATATATTCCAAATGCACTATCGCCTTATCGATACGAAAGACTGAAATATATATTGCAACACGCAACGGATCTCACAACAAAGCAAATCAGTTTGGTTTGATTTCGATGTTTCCCCTAATTCCAAGGACCTCAAGACAACAGTAGTTTTCAAATGAAGGGTCCTTCAATGCGTAAATACCACAAATAATTTTTCTCAAATCAACTAACAACCACACATTCACGAGACCCTACTAGCACACTTGCATGTTTTTTGTTTTTTCTTGCTTCACATTTTGTACGACCAATCAGTAATCATTTCCATGCCGTAGATCGGTACTTCACGTCAGGCATCACGAAACACGACCCGAACACCTAATAAAAAGAGCTTTTCCTATCTCAAATTACTAAACTCTGCCATTGAAAATATCTTGAGCATTACTTATGTTATGAAATTAAGGAGGGTCCATTTTACAAAATTAATCCATGCTTCTATAAAGTCTCATGAATACTATATATGGTGACGTATGCTTTTAGTAATTTGCACAAATATTTTAGTTTGGGAAATGTCTTCCCAACACTGACTTTCCATAATGAAATAAATAAATCGCAATTGGAATAATTCAACCAATAAAGAATCTATACCTAAAATGGTATCAGATACTCCATTTTCAGTTTGTCGAATTTATTTGATATTATAGATACTGTTTCTGTGTATTTTTATATCCAGTACTATTTCATATTATATTTAAATGGACTCTCTCTCTCTCTCTCTCCCTGTAGATAAATAATATACCCTGGCATGTAGATGACGATGGGAATACACTAATTTGTATTGATAATATTATAGACGTTTTCAGGTTTTCCCTGAGACTTTCTTGCATTGATCAAAGGAGTTTAATAATAATAGTCTAGTTATAAAATTATTCATATTCAAAGGACGACTCACATTAATAAACCTTTCACTTTTATCGAATGCATATATAAACTTCGAATCTAAGACGTTAATAATTTTCCATAAAAGGCAATAAATTTCCGCCTGTGTCCGTTTGCTGAATAATTTGTTGATCTGGACTTGTTTCAACTTTCTAACTCAGGTATTAGTCAAAACTGTGCTAAACTAGATTGGTCTTTATTTGAAAAACAAAATATTTTATACATCTGATAACATCTCGTATAAAGTGCTCATTATATAAAATATATTCTATGATAATAAGACAAACCTTATTTATAAACGTTAGAAGATATATTATATACTTAATTCATAAACTTTATAAATCAGAGATAGGTAATTCATAAACTTTATAAATCATAGATAGGTAATTCATAAACTTTATAAATCATAGATAGGTAATTCACAAACTTTATAAATAATAGATAGGTAATTCATAAACTTTATAAATCATTGATTGGTAATTCACAAACTTGCAAATCATAGATAGGTAATTCATAAACTTTATAAATCACAGATACTTAATTTATAAACTTTACAAGATGTGTTTTATACTTAATTCATAAAACATTAAATGGTATTTTAATTACTTTATTCATAAACTTTACAAGCTCTGTTATAAACCTTATAAGATATCATAAATACAATTCTTATTAATATATCTATAAAGTTTGTGATATCTCTTATAAACCTGATTTAACACATTAATCAACTCCGTTAACAAGATATATTATAACTATATAAGAATTATCATACAAAATTATACAATTTATACAGTGCCATATTTAGACATAGCGAGGCCCTACGTTATGGGAAGCTGTAGAGGTCCTCTTTGGTATAAAATAAATTTGAGAGGCCCCTTCAGACTGTGAGTTCAGACTGTGAGGCCATAAGCTGTATCTTGTTTAGCTTATGCCTAAATCCGGCACTGAATTTATAAGTTATCATGTAAGCGGATATGCAATATAGTTTATAATATATCTGATCAACGTATTAATATGTATTACAGACTTATTAAGATTATATTATAGACTTATTAGGATATCTATATTAAAATTGTACATATCTTCTCAATGTACGAAATATCTGATAAAGTTTATAAGATATCTTGTATGGTTTTTAGGATATCATAATATGTCTGTAAGTTATATCGTTGTTCAAATAGTTTTATATTGATTCCCAAAACTATATATCTCATAACTAAATAAGATATATAACTCTTCTGGGATATCTTATCAAATCGTTCATTATATATTGTCTATGATCTATAAGCGATCTTATAAATTTAGTCATATGTCGCATATATTTAAACGAAACATGTTATAAATTTGTATAAAATTTAATACACATCAATGTCATGTTTGCTAAGGCCCAGCTATAAAGTCATATATAAGCTATAATCTTCCTGTCTTGGGAATCTTGAATCGGCACAGGCGGTACATCGCACCATCTAAACAAAGGGTTGCAGTTATCACACCTGGGTGTTAAAGCTTAGTTCAAAGATCAAAGGGAAGTCCACGTGGTGAAAAAAGAAGTCAACGTGGTGGGCGTATTCTTAACCGTCCCCACGTTGACAGACAGCGAGGGGGACATTGTCCACTAAGTTTGATTGGATCGGTTCACAGCGATATCCAATCGGAATTGAGACAGAGGGTGTGATTACAATGCAGGCCGAATGATAACTTTCGGAACTCGTAAGCGAAGATTTACTACTCGCCTAGAGGGACTGCGGATCAATAGGGTTTACTCCGAGAAGAAGCCACTCGTAATTTGGCGGCAAAACTTAGAGGCAGATTCTAAGAAAAGAAAAGGCTTCGAAAGGTCACTAAGTTATTTGCTCGAGCTTTGCAGAATATTACGGCATCATAACTGTAATTATTTGTAGTATGTAAACTTAATTGCTAGGATCGTTTAGTATGTAGAATTACCTTTGTAGTGTTTCATTTACGTGAGTATTTGAGAAATGGGGTTGAGCCTACATAGAGAATTATTAGATGCTATAGAATTATATAGATTGTAACCTTGTGGTCCGAATTAATTTTGTAACTCTCTGTTAGGTTACTTCGTTGAAGACCAGTGCATTTGTTAATGCGTTATGTTAGAATTTACATATGCTTGAATTGTGAATTTGGAATGGTTGAAGTATGTTAGATTAGTTACTGTGGACGTATGCATATATCAGAGCATGGATATTTGAATATTTGTGTACTTTGTATGGGTTGTAAGGTAAAGGAATGCATCTGATTATCGTGATATTGTTTAGTATAACGTGATTAGGAATATGTACTGACGTGACAGAATTTATTGATGTATGTATGAAAAGTAATTGATACCGTGCTTTTTATAATGACATTTGTTTACCATGCAAGTACGTATGGGTATCTCGATGTGAACGAATGCGTGACCGAAGAAATTTAATAGCCGTTATCTGATGATAGGTAGTGTGTAGTGTGAGATGAGAGAGCTAAAGAAAAGGATTGTATCGTCCTTGTGTTTTCACAGGAAGCTTTTTAGGGGACAGAGAACTTCCGGTTTCATTGAGTTCCGAGTCTTCAAGAGTTGGAGACGGAATTGAGACTAACCGAAACAGTCGAAGTTGACGGAAGTCTAGTCGGTGGAGAAGAAGAGGAGGAGGAGGAGAAGGAATTTGGAGAAAGTCGAGGAGGAGAAGGAATTTGGAGAAATTCGGGGAGGAAGAGGAGAAGAAATTGGGAGAAACAGGAGAGAGAAGGATACAACAGATGAGTAGAAATACAAGGACAGGTGGAAATCAATCTCACACTGCTAATCAAGTGATGCAATAGGCTATTAAAGGGTCGAGCGGAAGGAGTGTAATTGGAAATTTGAATCATTTGATTATTAAATTGTTATTAAATTGTTATTCATTGAATTTCAACCTTTTTTGTATATTTAACCATCTAACCGTCGATATCGCTGACTGGGGGTCGGAGCTTTACATCTACCTTTCACTAAATTTAACTTCCAACAAAACAGAGCCAGGGTGGGACTTCTATAATAGTTTAAATAAAATATTGGGAGCACCCCAAACCAACCATAACAATCACCACAATCAACTTTGTACTCCTTATATACAATTTTAGTTAATATATCGTATAAAGAGTTTATGATATCTTATATAATTCATAAGATATCTTATGAACGTATGCGATATCTATTACACTATATAACTTATCTTATAAACTTTATGAGATATCGAATGCACTATATGAGATATGCACTATATAAAATATCTTATAATTTTTATGAGATATGTTATACACTTTATAACGTATCTTATGAGACATTATATAATGTATCTTATGAGATATCTTATACACTATATAACGTATCTTTTAAATTTTATGAGATATCTTATGCACCATATAACGTATTTTATGAACTTTATAAAACATCTTATACATGTGTTAAACAGACGTAAATCAGATGTCTCGTAAATTTTGTAAAATATCTGAAAAAGTTAATAAAATATCTTAATTAAAACTGGATATTAGACATATGATAGAATATATAAATACATGCAAAGTTTATAAGATATCTTATAAATTGTTTGAGATATCTTATAACGCTTATGTGATATCTAATATTGTTTATAAGGCATCTAGTTGTTGTAATAGATAGTAATTTGGTTTGCCATAGAACTCTAAGCCTGATATGCACAGTATTATGACAACAGCAAGGTTGAGAATCACCCTAAACTCATACTTCTGGTTGAGCTTGACTTTACATTTTAATTTTAGTCCACCTATAATCGAGCCTGGTCTGATCAGTTTGTGCGACTGTCTTTTTTCAATACCAGGTTGCACGTACAAATGGATTACATTGTATTGCATTGAGTTATTTTGTACAAAATGTTTTTAAGTAAATCTTAATAAATAATTCTTCAGATAATGTTTTTGTCAACAATAATCAGTCAGGTACTAAATATTTCTGCTATAAAACCTATTTAGGGGGAAACATTATGGCTTTAGATCAAATTATACACAGCCCTCTTATCGTCCCTTCCTCTCTCCATTTTTATGAAGCAAACTTCTTTGGTGATGTATATTTATCCAACATAAACGGGAGCAGCTTTTATGTGTCATATATGATACCCATTTTAATAGATGTTTTCTCTTTAATCACTGAAAAGTGCCCTCCCCTTACAAGGTTTGACATTCGTGCGAGAACATTAAACCTTTAATTTAGTCGAAATTTATGTACGCGAGATCTAAGTGATTCAAGCAACGACCATCAGCGAAAGTAAATGAAGGCACATTCATTATTGCTTACACATGGCATGAATTAGTAGCTATGGCTGCTCTAATAGCTTCGCACGTAGAGGCTAATATTGGGCATGTAAGTGTGAACGCATTTAATTAAGCCACAGTCTGGAACGAAATGCAACTCGTGTCCAGTATCCGCACAGGCTCCAAAAATCCGGTCCGTTTTAGGACACACGGTACTAATTGTACGGAAAATTGGGAACCAGTCTGGAAATAAAATAAAATAGGGCATATATGGGTTTGGCCGGCCAGGATTGGTTGATAATAAAAGATAGATCTTAGTAAAATGAATCTTTTGAGAGCTTATCCTAGCTGTAACTGAAAAAACGTAGAGACATTATTTTTTACTGAGGAAATTTCAGTCTTTTAACAGTTTTGAGTTTAGAACACTCATTACTGAAATTAGCACCTGACTCTTTGGTGCAAAATTGAAAGCACATGTTTCAAACACATGTAAGTCCAGAAAATGCAGGGCTCACATCATTTTCTCTACAGAGAAGCTGTCATCCAGGTTGCATCTATACTGATAACTATAGGTCTGATCATGATTCACTCAGAAATTTAAAGTTATTGAATTTTTAATATCATGGTGTTTGCATGTGTTGTCTATCGGAACAGAGGTAGAACCGTCTTTTAAGTAAATAAAATGGTGTTCTATAAATTATTCCAACATTTTTAGAAGGGTGCAGTGACCATATGTATGCTGCTAACATTGCATTAGAAATTTTTAGCCCGATATTCATAAAGATTCTTAACTTGAGTGTGTACTCAAACTCGAAGCTGTCTTTGTTTTGTTAAATTGTTATTTGTATTATTTATATGAACAAGATTGTTTGACAGATGCATTTGCCTAAATGTATTGACAATGAAATCTCGTGTATTTAAAGTTGTTCACTCAATGTAAGTTATTACTATTTAAGTTTCATTGTGCAACTCAGTTTGACGAATTTGTGAAAACCTGACCATTTGAAATAAGTGGTTCGTCAATCACTGCAACAAGATGAAAACTGTCCAATTCACAATCTCCATTAACCTACAGCCTACTGTCAGTTAAGCTGCCTATTCTCAAACCAGTCTCTGTTTGATTCGGTATGCATTAACTTCTGGGGTACTAACCTTGTGAGAATATAAACGTACCTGACCTTGTCTGACTCTAAACCTACTTGACCTTGTCTGAGTCTAAAGCTATCTTACCTTGTCTGAGTCTAAAGCTATTTGACCTTGTCTGACTCTAAAGCTATTTGACCTTATGTGACTCTGAATCTACCTGACCTTGTCTGAGTCTAAAGCTATTTGACGTTGATTCTAAAGCTACCTGACTTTGTCTAACTCAAAAGCTATTTGACTTTGGCTCTAAGCTACCAGACATTGTCTGACTCTAACGCTACCTGACTTTGACTCTAAGCTACCTGACCTTGTTTGACTCTAAGCTACCATACCTTGTCTGACTCTAAACCTCCCTGACCTTATTTGACTCTAAAGCTGTTTGACTTTGTTTAACTCTAAAGCTATTTGATCTTGTCTGACTCTAAACCTGCCTGACCTTGTCTGACTCTAAAGCTACCTGACTGTGACTCTAAAGCTACCTGACCTTGTCTGACTCTAAAGCTATTTGACCTTGTCTGACTCTAAAGCTACCTGACCTTGTCTAACTCTAAAGCTATCTGATCTTGTCTGATTCTAAACCTACCTGACCTTGTCTGACTCTAAAGCTACCTGACTGTGACTCTAAAGCTAACTGACCTTGTCTGACTCTAAAGCTACCTGACCTTGTCTGACTCTAAACCTACCTGACCTTGTCTGACTCTAAAGCTATCTGACTTTGTCTAACTCTTAAGCCATTTGACTTTGACTCTAAAGCTACCTGACTTTGACTTTAAACCTACTTGACCTTGTCTGACTCTAGAGCTGTCTGACTTTGTCTGACTCTAAAGCCACTTGACTTTGACTCTAAAGCTACCTGACGTCTGTTTTTGATGTTGTTGCTCTTGTTTCTTTCAACACAATGTAAAAATATATGACCAAATTTTTCAAGGTAGCTTTAACAATTTTAGCCATGTCGCTATGATGTCGACAGTGTTGCAGTTTATCGTGGTGTCTAGCACTGGGGCATCATGCCGCAGACATGTACATCATTTCTTATCCAGTCACATTATCCTGACACCAGGCCAGCCAATCCTAACATTAACCTCTTAATGCTGAGCGCCAAGCGCGGCAGCTGCTAGTATAATTTTTATAAGTCTTTTTATGGCTCGGCCGTGGTTCGAACCCGCGACCTCCCGCATCCGAGGCGTGATATAATATAAAGTTTATGTGGCACATCTAAGATGTAGGTGTTAGGGCCTGTGATGGTGATGAATCATAAGAGCACAAGAGAGTGAACAACATACCAACAACAACAAAATATAGACACCACCTCAGCAAGATAATTTACACTGTTGAAAAATCGTTTGAAAGTCATTATTTCAAATATGTCGCGTTATTGAGTCACCTAATAATAAGACTGGTGAGATGGTTATGCTACCAGTAACAATGTCGACGACAAGTTGAAAGAGGGATAGATAGAACACAAAAGAAGTAACAGAACTGCCCATGAACGAGTACTTAAATGTATTTATTTATGAAGATGACAAACAGCTAAAGTAGCCCAATAATGATTATTAGAAGCCAGTAAATATGCATGTTAAGACATGAGCTGAAAAATGTCGAAAAAAATGGTTTTTCTTCGAATGACGAACTGAGTTAAATCCCTATATGGAAACCAGAGCGATGCGAGTTTTGCATTTTTCCCATCATGATTAGACAAGATACCCGAACAATATATGAGAAAATTCATGAAGCACTTTAACAAATGAAGGAAGGAATTAATTATGTTGCTATTCGAACGCGTGTTTTTCACAATTTCCTAAGCAGAAGCCCCAAATTAAATGGTATGGCCTGTGTATGACGCTTATGTTCTTCGGCCGTCATAAATTTTAGAAAATAAATATAAAGATGTCACTTTGATCCATCATGACAGATACGGGGGGGGGGGGGGCATTAATTAGACAAAATATACTATTCTGACTGTGACACTAATTGTTTGGAAATCAGCAACATAAAAGTGACAGTAAACCAGTCAGAACGTTTTGACAATAGCATGTGTCATGGTGACCAAGATTCTTCAGAATCTCGACTAATGTCATCGTTAGAGAAATCAAGTCAGCATGCAGTTTTCAAAGCGTATTGGTTCAGACTGATTAAGACTGTTCCTCTCCACTCTCCGCCCGTAGGCTAATGTGGTGTGTCCTTAGGCAAGAGACTTTAATTACGTTTTCACTGTGGTGGTGGGTCTTTTTGCCCTAAAACTCCAAACCAAATAAAATCCTTCTTGTGGTGCCATGGCCGTATTTATCATGCTGTTCATTACTGAAATTTTTATTCTGATAGTAGGTGTTATATTTTGTTATTTGGGAATAATACTTATTATTCCAATATCGGAATATACTGCTCCGATGGACTAGTGGTTAGAGTGTCCGCCTCGGATGCGGGTGGTCGCGGGTTAGAACCCCGACCGAGTCATACCAAAGACTTATAAAAATGGTACAAGCAGCTGCCCTCTTGGCGCTCAGCATTAAAAGGTTAGTGTTACGACTGGTCGAACTGGTGTCATGATAATGTGAATGGTTGGGACATGATGTTACTTGTCTGCGGCATGTTGCCCCAGTGCTAGACATCACTATTAACTGTCACAGCTACGTCAAAAATCCAAAACACACAAACACACACTCAATATCAGAATAGCTTTGAATAATATAATAAAATGAAGAACCGTCAGTACTCGCTTATAAGACGAGACCAACTGCAAACACAACAGATCCAGATAATTAACTTTGAGTCAGGCTTGAAAATGGGTTGGCTTGTTTGGTGACAGCCTGTCACAGTTAGACTAACATTGGAGATCAAATGCTTAACTTGGGCTGCAAACGAACAGCAGACTTGGCTTACGTATTTTTGTACGTCTGCTACAGAGATAAATATCTAAAAATCGAGATGGTTCAGGGGTGATGAAAAGTATCCTAATTTGTAAAAGTATTAGTGAACTTTAACCATGCATACGTTACATACTGATTATTTTAGCTGCCTTGTCACATGAAATATTCAAATTAGCTCTTTTCTGTAAAATAATTAACTTAAAAAAGACTGGTCGGTGGCAGTGTCGGTTCAGTATAAAAGCCACCAGTTGTATAAGGAAATAACCCGAATACCTCAGGCAAAATCTCACAAGAATGCTTTCTACAAATAATCATTGGTTAGTGTTTATTAGTATCTTTAATGTAAAATTATTCTATTTTTCTGTAATAGGTCATTGTCGGATGAAAATTCACCCAAAAAATTGTCTAGTGAGACCTAAGAGCAACATATTAATTCCAAACACGTGGCCCCATACTTTGTTAATTTTCATGACATAATGAAGTCAGTCTAATACATCTCTTGAAAGTAAGTTCAAACTAAGCACAATTCTTTTCCAAACAAGTGTGTTAATATGTGTTTTTGCAAAGCCTAAAATTTCCGATGCTTATTGGAGGACTTCCGTTGTCAAATCTTCGTTTTCGGAGGTGCGTAGTTTTGCACGTTTTAAAACTCTTCAAATCCGGAGGAAAGTATATATTCCTTGTAGTTCTCAATTCCATAATGCCCGAATAGAAGTGATCGGTTTTACAGAAGAAAAAAAAAAAATCCCCCCAAAAACAAAAGGGAACTTGTATACTCATGTCTGTGTCAGGAAAGGGAAGTAACTCTGACAAAACAACGCTCTACAAGTGAGGCAAAATTATTTACCCCCCCCCGCCCAAATCTTATTACATAACCCTGCATGTAATCTCTACTAATTGTTAATTTAATGGTAACTTAGATATATCTGACACCATACCGCATTTATGTTACATACTATCATAGAGATCCTTTTCCCACTTAAAAATTTAAAGCGCATTTACCAAATTGTGTTAAACACACAATCGTTTGTGTTAAACACACAATCCATATAACTCCTCTTAATGCAGTCGATTTGAATGATTAAATGATGTTAATTATTGTTATCGTATGTATTACATACCAATTGTAATGCTTGTTACACCGCGGTTTCCATATAATAAAGTAAATCATCTCCCTGAGTCAAACATTATAGTTTTCAAGACGCGATTAAGTTTGAGAGATTTTTAGATTCTATTTTCAAGCTAGCAATTAATTGTCATGTAAAGATAGTAAGTACAATGGCAGGAAAAAGCTACGGGTAAACATCAAGTGTATCGTTCCTACATTTTACACCAACCCCTAATGAAAAGCATACGTAGTAATAATAGCGTTTAGATTAATTAATCTTTATTCGAATTCAAGGGATTTTGAACGAATTTGTAAAACTGGGCGTTAATAAAACACTTTCTCTCAAAACAGTGTTAACGTGGGAATTCTTTACGAGCAAAATGCGGTAAAACATGTTATTTTTTTTTTTCTATTATTATCAACCCTAAAAGAATGAATTTTTTCTACTTTTCAGATTTTTTTTTCGAATGGAACCTACAGTTGACAGTAAGGAATAAAATCTCTACAGGTGATCATGATATATGACTGCGCGCGCAATCTGACATTTATACTAATGGAGAAAGCTCTTTACAGCCAGGAGGCAATAACGTGTCTCTCCATCTGTCTGTCTTTCTTTCTCTTAGTTTAGTTTCAGCTGTATTTATTGGCAGAAATCATCAACCGAATAACTTAAAGAGTGATACGTACTGAGAACTGAGTAACAAATAATCACAAACTTACATTTATTTGGCTGGTGTGAATCATGAAGGCCGATGATTGCAAACAATGTATAAAATATAAAAAACTGGTGATTTTTTTTGAGGGGGGGGAGGCGGGGGGGGGGACGTTGGGCCAACTTTAAATTTCAGCTCATTTTGCATATATTTTGGTACTAACCAAGTACCAAAGCGAACCAGCGATGTCGGGTAAGCGTAATGACATGGACAGGGGCTAAACAAAGGTCTACTTCGCTATTATGAACGTCTGGGCCGCCTAAAAATCTCTTCCACGACTACCAGTGTTTAAAAGAATTTTACCCATTATTGATGAAGTTATATGTATATTATGGGACAAAATTCCTATCGTATGGTTTTTGATGGGAATATATTTAGTACAGTCTAATAGAATATGTTTAACGGCTTCCGGTTCATCGCTTTAACAACTATTTTTAGATGACGAATAGCTTTTGAAAAGTCTTTTAACAAGCTACAAACTAATCGAAGTCTTATTTATAGAATTTATGCTAATCTTTTCTCATCATGTTATAGGCCTGGGAACCACCAAAATTTATTTATTAATACGTCGAAAATATTGCGATGTGTATGGTAATTGTTGCTCAAGTTATGATCTAAATCAGGGGTCTCAAACACGCAGCACGCCGGCGGCCCGCCAAGCCGTATCCTGTGTCCCGCAAAATGATTGGCGTCATAATATGTCGTGAGAGATAACAAAGGTGGTGCGGCCCTTGGACCATCGAAAATGCCCTCATGCGGCCCTCAGGGTGGTTTGATTTTGAGACCACTGATCTAAATAATTTAAGTAAAGTGGAATGGTTCAACATACACTACAGCTGACACTATGTCAAAGATATTGTGCTGACATTAGAAAGTTTGCTGATAAAATTGGGAGGTGTTGACACTGAAGCCTACAAGCCTACAAAAGTCTACTAGCTACGCAGGTGATAAAATAGGCATGGAAACTTTGAGCGGGATGCAGATGCAAACACCTGGACAAGATATTTATCAGAGAGGGACAGTAAACATAAAGCAGGCACATTGGCTCAGTAAGGAAGACAATATATAGTGACAATAGAAATTAAACGACATCCAAAGAAAGAACAAATGCACTCCTCAAAATATATTAGAATGATTCTTAATGCACTAAATGAATGCATATACTTAAAAAATTAACATAAGGTACTTCAAAACTGAAAAGTGGCATTCTGTCTAAAATGCCTAGAGGCACTTGACTACAATGATTGCTGTAACTGTGAATGTACGCATAAATTTAAAATCAATTTAAGGTAATAAAAACATTTTAAAACACATGAAGAATGAGATTATGACTAGAATTACTACTGAGATTATGACTAAAATTACTATTGAGATTATGGCTAGAATTACTATTGAGATTAAATAGAATTACTACTGAGATTATGACTATAATTACTACTGAGATTATGACTAGAGTTACTATTGAGATTATGACTAGAATTACTACTGAGATTATGAATAGAATTACGATCGAGATTATGGCGATAATTACTATTGAGTAAAGACTACTGACAAGAAGATTTATTAGCTAACACAAATAAATGTCCATTTTAGTAACTAAAACGTTTCTAGGAACATCGCTAAAAAATATGAAAAGCCGGGTTGCCAAGACTTTGAAACAGGACAATAAAAATGAGATTCACTAAATCGTAGGTAACTAACACTTTGCGAATACGTATATTTATTAATTGTTCTATTTAAATCTAACTTGATTTTTGTTTACAACATACGGAAAAATTAAAAGAAATTATTAATGATAATGAGCAAAAACAGTTTGGAGCATAAATACAAATTATTTAGACTGAATATATCAAGTTCAGAATTTCAAGAGACTGTATATACTTGAAGTCACAATAATCTGATTATTTTTATTGTTAAAATATGTATTTAACAACCAATCAGTGTGATGTAAAAGCAAATTTCGTCCAATATATTAATACAATAATGACTGCATTCTTTTTTTTTTAGTAAATTGATTCATTCGTCAACACTTACTGATACGACCATTCGGCACTTTTGCGTATAAGTAAAGTAAAATAATAATAAAAATGACGAACAACAACATTATCATCGAGTAATAGCATTAAAACATAATTAAAAACATAATTAAAAATCTCCTCAGAGGTATTAAAACAAGTCATACACAGTTAAACATTAAAACAAGTCATACACAGTTAAACATTAAAACAAGTCATACACAGTTAAACTTCAGATCGACCCTCTTTCAAATCAATTTCAAGTTATTGAATATTCGGAATATTAGATATTATTTTTAAAAATATCCCTTCTTTATTTTCTGTGGATAGCGTTTAATCTCTCCAGTAACGTGTCATATTCAATCATATAATTAGAGTATGTTTGTCACCTGTGCGATATTGAGGCAAAAGAAAACATATCATTTACAAATTCTGTATTCTTTTAAGCTTTGTAAAGGAATGGTATCCTTTATGCTGATTACATCAAGTCGAGTATTTTTCCTGCACTTTTCAAATATTAAGGCTATTGTACAATTGCAAGACTTCGCAGATTAAATTTAGAATAAATTACATGGATGTTATGTCCAGTATTTTATGTCCCGAAGTAACACATTGGGAAATAAGCTTATTTGGGTCAATGACTTGATGACTTCGAGTGTAGCCTAAAGTACATCCCTTTCTTCACTTCAAATGTTAGGCGGAAATATCTTGAAATTAAAAGGAAAGCTACTGAAAACGAGCCATTTCCAAGACAGGTGGTCTCTTATGTCCACTTTTTCCCGTCAGATTCAATTTAAGAAAAGTAAAATGTTACATTTTGAATATGTCGTGCCTAGCAATTGCAAATTTTATCGTCTCAGCTGGAAGTTTAAAAGGATATTGCATTCAACTTTTTTTTTTATACAGCTGTATTTCCGAAAGAGATTAAACCTGAAGTGCTTCACAGCGTACAAACAAGAGTAAAGCTGCCTGTAATGTTTTTGAGAACCATATTTCCGTTATTTTAGTCGGTATGTGCCTGGTTCCCACGCTGCTATATAAGAGTTGCGGGAAATGTTTCTTTTTAATTTGGATAGTAATATATAATACGATGAGTGTAAAACCTGCGGACGACCTTGAAGGCTATGATATCCTTCATAGTTGTTTAATTTGGAAGTCCAAAATTGCAATTTTAATAGTTTTTGTGTTTGTGTTCTTGTATTCGTGCTCACGCATGCATGTATGGAGCAATGATGAAGCATTATAAAGTCTAATACTTCTACTTGGCCTGCGGATGAACAAAGCAACAAACATTCCCCTGCCCCCTTCAGTTTGGTGTACCTCTAGCTCAGCTGTGACGTCTCCCAAGCCCGCGCCCGATTTGATACCCTGCTCAGTAAGGGTTATATTGTGATTTCTGTGATCGCTTGACTCGTCGAAAATGCAGCGATGTAACAATCGCTAAATAAAAAGCCGACTTAGCAAATTTGATGGGCCTTTCTTCTGTTCATACCAGTTTTCGACGACTTTTTTGTTGGTTACAACAATATTAACGTAAGTAGTGTTCTCTTATTTATGCACCATACCATACTTCCGGATACAGACCCAACAAAGGAAGATATCTTCTCGATGATACTCATACTACTCGTTCCAAAAACTTTACAATTGCACAAATTAACATAAATACACTAAAATATATGTTTACTTGAATTCCTCAACTTTTGGTTGATAAAATGTTCCATTTTCTCATCCTATTGGAAAGCAAACTCGATTTTTCTTTCTGCAACAGTCTCGTTCATGTTGATGGTAACAAATTTGGGTGGCAGGGGACAGTTTCGCAAATTGAAACCTGACAAATTTCTTAACTTGAAGGTATGATGTGACTTTTTGAGCTATTATTGTGTGATAATTAAAGATATGGACATATTTGTGAAGTTGGTCGTTCCGGCTTGTGTTATTCTTGAAACTGATGTGAGGCATATACACCTCATGTAGTCACTGCACAGTATGTAGCCAGTGATATACCAAAAGTCGGCTAGGAAGCAGAGCTAGCTACTTATTGCAGTAGACACGCTGGTTCAAGGCAAGTAGAATATCTCAAAAACTATTTTAAATAGCATTAAACTATTAAGTACATAATGTTTTTCAAAATTATCACCCAGGGAAAGGGCTTGTGTTTGCACTATGAGCACCACGTGTTCTCAAAAATGGCCATCGGACATGAAAAATGCATGTCTAAATTTGGAGGTGGGGTGCATCAACATTTTATTCTATGAATTTCCATTGATTTGTCAGATCAAGTGAATGATATTCTTACGTGTTGCTTTATTATGCCTATTAAAAAATATGGACCTTTTTGACCTCACCCATGTATTTTATTTTTTATGAATTTTTATATTAGGCAGGTGTATGCAACATTAAATTTGTGCCTGAAAACTGTCCCCTGTCCCCTTGAGAGACGGGATCGCACCGTCATTGGTGTTGAAATTGTGTCAACAATTCGCACATATATCTCAGCGCGCAGGGTGAATGAACTGCAGTCTCAATGCCTCAAGCAAATTACCTTTGAATTGTATTTAAATAAAACTAAATGGTAAATTCAAAGTTTATGCAGGCCACCGTCAATGAATGACAGAGACGTCCGCAGAATTATTTTTCTATTTTTTTGTTTTTCCGTCTATGTGCTCTTTATAGGACTTTGAAATGTCTGGATGAACACACATAGAGAACTGCTTTGTGAAAGTTGGCAAAATGAAAACTTCAAGAACTGCATTTTTCTGATTTTTGCAAGTTTAATTCTAGAAAAGGGAGAACGCATGCATGACGAGTGTTCAGAAGGACAATCGTTCACTTAATGATATACTGTGAAACTGAACATCACTGAATGATATATTGCAAAACTAAGCAACATTTATTGATATTCTGTGAAATGGAACATCATTTAATAATATACTGTGAAACTGAACATCATTTAGTAATATATTATGAAAGCAAATATCATTTAATAATATATCATGACAATGAACATCATTAAAAGATATACTACGAAATTTAACACCATTAAATGATATACTATGAAATTTAACACCATTAAATGATATACTATGAAATTTAACACCATTAAATGATATACTATACAGGTGAACATCATCAAATTATGTATTTTTTAATTTTATAAGATAAAACTGAAAATGAATACTATACTGTACATCATTAAGGATATACTATAAAACTGAAATCTATAATTATATACTGTGCCATTGAACATTATTTATTGCTATACTGTAAAACTGAACATTCATTTCATTATAGACTGTGAAAATGAACATCATTAACGATATACTATAAAACTGAACATAATTAAATGAAATAATGTGAAGTCCAGCTTCATTTAAATCGACCGCTCCGGTGGCCTAGTGGTTAGAGCGTCCGCCTCGGATGCGGGAGGTCGTGCGTTCGATCCCCTGTCGAGTCATACCAAAGACTTACAAAAATGGTACTAACAGCTGCCTTACTTGGCGCTCAGCATTAAGAGGTTAGTGTTAGGACTGGTCGGCCTGGTGTCAGGATAATGTGACTGGGTGGGACATCATGCTACGTGTCTGCGGCATGATGCCCCAGTGCTAGACATCACTATAAACTGCCAAACTGCAGACATCGTAGCGATATGACTGAAAAATTGTTAAAGCTACGTTAAAAATCATAATCACATCACATCACATTATTTAAATGTGTACTGTAAAACTGAACATCATTTAATGATATACTGTGAAACTGAACATCGTGTAATTAAAAAATATAAAACTGATTATCATTTAATGTTATACTTAAAATCTGAACAGCACTAAATGATAAACTGTGAAACTGAATATCATTTAATGTTATACTATAAATCTGTACATCATTTCATGATATACTGTGAAATTGAACATTGTTTAACGATATTTTGTTAAAACTTAACATCATCATCTGAACTTTTCATGCTTTAAACGTTCATTTGGGATGGCGGGTAACATTTAACAACCTTTGAATTAAGTATTAAAAAAAAATTAGTACATTTTAAAGAATAGGTTTTGTTTCATCTAACCATCAACAGAAAAGTGTCTCGAGTTTTCGATTTCTTACACCTACGAATATTGCATATAATATCTGAAGGCAGTTCAGTCATGTGTTTCCAATGTAAAGTGGTTTCCAATTAATTGGAAGTTGTATGATGAAGTAACTCAAATAAAACTTTATTTTATTTACACTTAGTTACAGAAAGTCAAAACTGTCAAAAATGATGACATCTTTAATAGTGTTACTCCCGATATCATGTATATATCTTCCTGTATTCATAATATATAGAATATATTTTCTTTTCCTACTTGTTTTATATATATATATATATATATATA
>JAECUM010011764.1:0-39762 GCA_016617855.1 Megalonaias nervosa | reverse complement strand
AAGACCAAGTCGGGCAACCAATATTTGTTGACCATTATGTGTGCGTCAACAAGATTCCCAGAGGCAATTCCTTTGAGGAATATTAAAACAAAAACCATAGTACAAGCTTTGAAAAAGTTTTTTTTACTCAATTTGACCTTCCCAAATCTGTCCAATCGGATCAAGGGTCAAATTTTATGTCTGGAATTTTCCAGCTAGTTATGCTTGAATTTGGCACTCAGCAATTCAAGTCAAAAGTGAAATTATGGTTTCACAGAACTCTAATTGAGGGAACATTTGAGTCTTGTAATAGAGTTCATTCTCTCTTGCTCATTCTATAAAATTTTCTTCAAATTAGATTTTACGGCCTTTACAAAGTTAAAAAGAAAACGAATGAGTTAAATTATAATAATAGTACTCTGATCTAAATAAATTAATGGAGTACCAGTATAATGAAAGAGATAGCCAGGTAAATTTGGCAATTAATTTAGTTGTACCTGTCCCACAAACTGAGGATTTAAGTGAAGAAATTCAATCTGACTCTGTTGATCTTGGAGCAACAAATCTTCGGAATTCGGAAATTACGAAAAATCTGGACCAGAAACTTTTACATTTACAACAACAAGAAAGGAATGAACTTAAGCAGTTATTATTTGAATATGAGCACTTGTTTCCAGATATTCCTACAAGGACAAACAAAATTTTTCATGACGTTGAAATTGTAGATTCAAAACCTGTGAAACAACACCCATACAGGATGAACCCTCTCTAACAGGAATACTTGAAAAAGGAAATTCAATATTTGCTGGAGAATGATTTCATAGAGCCCAGTAAAAGTGATTGGAGTTCACCATGTATACTTGTTCCAAAACCAGATAAAACTTTCCGTATGTGCACTGATTATAGGAAGGTGAATAGTGTGACAAAATCAGATTCATTTCCATTACCAAGAATCGATGACTGTATTGATAAAATTGGAAATGCCAAGTACATCACCAAATTTGACCTTCTGAAAGGATTTTGGCAAATTCCACTAACGGAAAGGGCAAAGGAAATTTCGGCATTTGTGACTCCAGATGGACTCTATCAATAAGTAATGCTGTTCGGGATGAAGTGTTCCCCAAGTACTTTTCAACGCTTGATGAATATGATTACCTCTGGTCTAGATAATTGTGATGCTTACATCGATGATGTCTTCATCTACAACGACACCTGGAAAGAACATCTAGCCACGATTCGAAAATTCTTTGAAAGACTCACTGATGCTAATTTGACAATCAATTTATCTAAAAGTGAGTTCTGCCATGCTTGTGTAACTTTTCTAGGACATATCATGGGACATGGTCAAGTTAAACCTATGGATGTTAAGGTCAAGGCTATCTCTGATTTCCCTGTGCCTGTCGGTAAAAAGCAACTGATGCAATTTTTGGGTATGGCCGGATACTATCAAAAGTTTTGTTCTAATTTTTCTAATATTGCTGAACCCCTGACAAACTTGTTGAGTAAGAAAAACAAGTTTCTTTGGACTGAAAAATGTCAGGAGGCTTTTGATATGTTAAAAGCCACACTCAAAAGTCTGCTGATTCTTACAGCTCCAAATTTCAATCAATCTTTTAAATTATCTGTTGATGCAAGTGATGTTGGGGTTGGAGCAGTATTGATTCAAGAAGATAGAACTGACGTTGATCACCCAGTGTGCTATTTCTCTAAGAAATTAAATAAGCACCCAAGAAATTACTCAACAATCGAGAAGGAATGTTTGGCTTTAATATTGGCATTACAGCATTTTGAAGATTACATTAGTTCAGCTCCTCCTCCAGTTGTTGTGTTTAGTGATCACAACCCCCTTACTTTCATCGACAAGATGAAAAATTAAAATCAAAGATAATTAAGGTGGAGTTTGTTTTTGCAAGAATATAATCTTGATATCAGGCACATCAAAGGAAAAGACAATTTGATTGCAGATGCACTTTCATTTGTATAGAAATATTAATTCATGTACACTTTATATAATTCATAAGAGTTTTCTTATGTAATTCTATTTTACTTCATGTGTAATTTACATATGGTAAAAAGAAAGCTTTATTACATAAATATTTCTTTTTCTTTATGGGGGGAAGTGTTACGTATATGTAATTTAATTACTTGTGTGTTAGTTTTAAATTTTTTTTTTATTTTATTTTTGTTTCATTACATTTTATTGGAATGATTATTTTCACAGGATTTGATATTTTTGAAAAAAGTATCAGTCTGATTAGAACGTAAAAGTATGACTTAAGCACTATTTTTAGCCGACTTTGGTTCACAGATTTTGTAAACACTACACGAAAATGATTGGCTATTGCCAAGGTCATCTTCAGCCCACGTGTTAGCTCTGTTGTAAACAGTTTTATTTTTAAATTCATTTCCAGCATGAGAATCTGATTCTTAGATAGGGCTATTCTAGCTACATCGTAAATGGCATTATTTTTATTGCGCTGTTCAAATTAGTTACTTTTGTACGAGCCTACACGTAACAGATGAAATCCCACATGAATATGACAACCTATTCAGGAAGAGCAGCAATAACAAGATTTTCAAGATGGCTTTAGAACCAACAAGATATGATTAGAAGACAACTGACATAAACCACAGGAGATGCAGCAGTAACAAAATTACCAAGATAGCTGAAATGTAAAGATGCCATTGGGTATCTGCCCCTTGATAAAAACCCAGGTAATAAAATGGGCCATAGGGTACCCTTTAACTGTATACAAGTTTTTTGCCAGTGCTTGTAAAGGTAGCACTCACTTTCGTTTTCAAGTTGACAATCCTTTTGACTCAGCCATAAAATACATGCAGTTTTTCAGTGCCAAGCAGAGGCTGGCCTCTTCCACTAAATAATTGACTTTAATCCAATAGCTTGTTTTTCCACATGACAACTCTTATACTGCGCCATGAGTGAGGTACAGTGGCAAGTAATACAGGGTGGTTATTTGATCTTGCCACACAAATGACGTGTTCAGCTGTAACCTTGAATAAGATTTCACAAACTGTATGATCAAAGTGTTACTTACAAAAGCTCAAGCTCAGTCTCTAAATAAGCATCCACATATGACAGTGAGGCCAAATAAAGGTAGTCCAATGATATATATGATGACTAGACTATGCCGATTAATTACAAACTATGGAGGATTTCAGAACTTTATCAGACAATGAGGATGATTTCTTGGACTATGTTCCAAATGACATTAGGCAGTGACATTTATAACATACTGTGAATTAAAAAAATGTGTACTTAACTTCAGGTTTGTACACCTTTAATACAATTTTTTTTTTATTGGGTACCTGTGCAACAAGTTATTAGGATCGATGGGGCCCGGTAGTAGTTTTTTAAAATTATGACAGCTTTATTGAAATGGTGGCCATTTTGAATGTTAGTTCAACACCATTTTCATTTAAGATTAACCAGACATCTAAGAAGTCTTTTAGTGAAAATCCCATATGTCCATTCAATCAGGAGTAGGTATAATTAGATTTTTAAGATGGCCACTGTGTCAGCTACATTGGAAAACCAAGCATTCATGACCAACTAAACATTGTAAGTCTTCTCGTGAAAAACCCAAGTTGATATGGCTTTGTGATCACAAGGCAGACATGTCAACTGTCCCAATGTATCTGGGAACAACATGGATTCTCATGGCAAAAAAAATATTTATACCTCCCAAAAAACACATTTTTGCACAATCCATGTTTGGTGAGTAATTTTCAACCATTTTTTTTTTAATGAAATTAGGTTTTTCAGTCAAATCCCGTAGATATTCTTCATTTCCTGTATCAACAGCTGCCATTGTGAAGTTGATTGGAAACAAGTTTGGTTTCCTCTGTGTCTATTACAATGGATACATTTTTTAAATGAATAAACTTAATCTGGACAACGAATAGTCACCTAAGAAAAAGTTTAAATGTAAAGTCCACTATGGAAAGGAATACACTTAGAAATTTCTGTTCATTCGGTTCAGTTTCAAAGATGATACTTTACAATGTCATTCCCTACCTCAAAACTGCCCCGTGAAACGATGCGAGAGGAGTATCCCAGACAATTGTTATAGATTATGTCCTAAGAAATGTGTACCAGAACTGTTCCAATTGGCTCTGCCATTCTGGAGAAAATGCTTTCTGATAGGGTTGCTATTGAAGCTACTGAAATCATGTACTCTTTTCTGTCAGGGATGATTCCAGCAATTAAATTCTGGGGACCACATCCACAGAACTGGGCATTTTATATATAAAAAAAACAATCAGTTTTGGGAATATTTTAATTTCTCTTGAAACTGTTAGTATTAATTTCCTCTGAAAAGCATGGATTATTAATGTTGATATATGATGAATATTATTATTGGAACTGTTCTAAAGTCTGGAGTTTTGTAAATGCTGCTCCAGAGTTTATTCATTCAGATTATAATATGTATAAAGTCTTTCCGGAAGAAGTTTCGTGCACAAATTTTTTAAAATAAATTGTTTCTATATCACTGCAAACAAGCCATGTTTAAAAAATTATTATTATTATATGGGTCTGTGAGTTATGTATATTTAATTTAATTCTTTGTTTGTTAATTTAATTTTTTTTGTATTTCATTACATACTATTGTAATGTAACATTGTGTGCTGGATTTGACCTTGTCCAGAACTGAGTTCATTTCTGCTTGACCTGATTGACTTTTTTTTAAATTTCACTTACGTAAACAACTAATAATAGCTTCATTATTCTCTGTGTGTATGAGCTTAATATCAGGATTATTATTCAGGTAAACAAGGAGGAGTAAATATGCTGATTTGGGTTAGGGTTTTGGAGATTCCTAAGTGAATTTTGCAGGTTATTGAGTTGTAAATAAACAAGGCTCATTAGATCATTCTAGAAGTTTATTTTCCATTAGGTAATGGTTGTGTTAAACAATGCTAATTGTGACCTGTGAGGATTTTACCAGTCATGCTTTAACATCTAGCACTTTAAGTTGTATAATATTGTGACCAGTTTGGGCTGAATTTTATTTTCTTCAAATTATTGAATTCAAGTGATTATTTTCTCTGGAAATACAAAAGTGCTCTGATAAAATTCTTGCATAAAGACATTCATTGGAATTTATACTGAATTCAAACCTGGAATAATATTTCTGTGATTCATAAACTGCTACTGTAAAGCTGGAAAATGTATTTATTTTCTGACTCTTTCTTGTGTGTGGTGATTATACGGTTCTAACATCCTGTTGCTGCAAATGATGTGACAGTTACAAGTCACATAAGGTCAGCTCCAGGCTCCACATTCACTTGCAACCCTATGTATTATGATAACATTAGTGTAAGAAACTGATGTGCACATGTTTTCCCTGTTTGGGAGAGTTGTAATCTAGCCAATAAAGTAGTTAGACCAAACCTTTATTTTTTGTTAATCAGCAAAATGCAACATGGGGGGTGCCAATTTACACAGCAGTGACAATTTTTAGACCAAACATTTGTTTTGTGTCGATCAGCAAAACATAACATTGGGATGCGTCAATTTACGAACTGGCGAAGATTTTGTGCATCAAATCGGAAAAGGCTGCATATTTGACGCATTACGCATGGGTAGATAAAACACTGATATTGTGCTTATTGGCCTATACCAATATATACTGTCAATATCCAAAGGGCTATTTTAAAAAATTGACCAAATGTAAGAATATGTACCTGTTGCTACCACAAAAAGTAAGCAGTCTTTTCTTCAACAATGCAATAACAACCTTTTTAAATGATCAATATGACCTCTGGTAAAGATATCAAGGTAATTTACAGTTCCGATGTGGCAATATTTGTTACAGATATAAATGGAAAGAGTGACAAATACCAGTAGGAAAGTTTTACTAACCTTCAATTTGGATATTTTAAAATATGAATGGTGTGGCCACCAGTGGAAATTGGGGATGCCAAGCAATCCAAATTAGTATAGCAGAATCATTCCTGTCTGTCATCATTTTTTAAAGTAAAACATGAGGACAATATGATACTGCCAGTGCATGCATACAGTATGCCTTGAGTCACACAACTTCCTTATATCATCTAGTATATCAACATTTAAATTTGGCACAAGATTTGGTGTGTTTTCTTAATGTGTACAATTTAGAAAAGCCTTTACCCTCTTATCAAGCTTAGTTTGTTTCTGCCTTTCTTCTGGATCCAGCTTGGCTTGTGATGAGGAATCAGCTTCATATCCCGTATCCTCACGAATCATGGCATCCAGATCTTCTAACTGCCCGGGACTCTACAAAATGTTTGATTTGTGTGTGGAAAAAGAATATTCAGCCTGTAGAAAAGACCTGAATAAATATCAACCTAAAGTTTAACATGTTACCCATTGCCTGGACTAAGCTAATTATGACTAGTCACTCTAAAGCTTTACAAGTTACCCATTACCTGAACTGAGCTATCATGATTAGTAACGCTAAAGATCTACAAGTTACCTATTGCCTGGACTGAGGTAATCATGACTGGTCAATCAAAAGCTTTACAAGTTAGCCATTGCCTGGACTGAGGTAATTATGACTAGTCAGTCTAAAGGTTTACAAGTTACCCATTTTCCTGGACTGAGACAATCATGACTAATCAATCTAAAGCTTTACAAGTTCCTAGTCAGTCTAAAGTTACCTATTGCCCGGACCAAGCTAATCATGACTAGTCAATCCAAAGTTTTACAAGTTACCCATTGCCTGGACTGTGCTATCATGACAAGGATTTGTTCATAAATATCTAAGCTTCTTTTAGAAACCAACTGAAGATTTGGACCAACTGGAAGGATCTCCCTGGATATGGGCCTGTGTCAATTTGCCAAAAAAAGTTTAACAGATACAGTTAAACTAAATTCAAATTTTCAATAGGCCTAAGACAACTGAAATATAGCAGTATCAAGAGATGCTCATCCCATCAAATTTTCATGGTGGTTCGTTTGACTTTCAAATGGCCTATTGTCTTTCTCAAGACTTCATTGTTTTATATAGGAAAATGTGCCACGTGCCCATCGCAAGGCACACAAGTTTTCTGAGCTAGAGAGATCCCATAAGATATATCAAAATACATCTGCAAAGGAAATAAGCCTTTCTGTTTGTATGAAAGTCATATGGAATTGATATTTAATGATAGTCAAAATCTGTGACAACATTTTTTACTTCATGATTCTCCCTATGACAGGATGCTATCAATAACTGCTTTTACATTTTTTAATTTACTGAAGCACATTGTTGGCAATAATGTATGAAACTTGTAGGTTTCATTAGATTCTCATGTGTCACTATAAAATTAAAATTTGTGACTGTAATCATGTCAGTAAATCTGAAACCACAGTACAGTTAACGCCCAAGTACATGCATTGTATGTTGTGTCCCATTTTTTCATTTAAGCAGTCACTGTTAGATCTTCATGTAGGACAGTAGAGATCTGATTTTAATCAGATATAAGTTTATTTATCAAGTTGGAGCAAGACCAATTGCAATTAAGTTTTTTTTCCCAAGTAGTAGCAAGATCAGCCAATCAGATACAAGGTTACATTATAAAAATATGCGTAGATTCTGCTAAAAAAAATAATCAAACTCATTAAACATCAGAAAATTAGTTGCTAAACAGGCATTTAAAAATGTCTAAAAGCCCTGTCACACAAGTATAACATTGATTTATTTGCCCAGAATAAACTCTTACTCAACCACTTATTACAGATATTAAAAGGTGTCAATAATAACCTAAATTCAATCACATGAAAAGTTGCTTTCCAGAACTTATTCTGTGAGCCTTCTAACAATAGTTGCAAGTAATTTACAAATTGAGATCAATGAACTCCCTCTGGTAAGCAATTAGTGTTGAAGTGTAATAGTGAAATGCTTGTAGCGGCTTAATCAAAACAAATGGAAAAAAAATCCTATAAAATGTAAGGACTGTCAATAAACAAATTTAGCAATATTTTTCTCAGAACATCCTTTTCATTAAAGAGTAACAGCAGTCAACACCTGGAAAATTCACTCTATCACTAAACATTTTTCGCTTGACATTTCAAACTGCTCCAGTGAATTTTCAAACCCTGCTAGAGTGCTGACAAGCTGAGTCAAATGCAACATCATTAATGTGTGTGGATCTCGCTCAATAGAAGTCTTGACGGTATAAGCCAATTTACCAAATTTGATCAAAATCCCATAAAAAACAACAAAACATAGTCTTAAGAGTCATAAAAGGCTCAGCCAGTCAGATACAAGATCTCTTCATTACTGATCTTGCTCATAGTAAAATTCACTGGATATCTTGAAGAGACAAGCTTCTTTAAAATATGGATAAAAATCTGATCAACATCTACAGGAGTTTCTGTTCAGGAATAGCGATAACAAGGTTTATAAAATAGCTGCTTTGGCACCATCCTGGATGTATGATGGCACAGTTTGCATTTGGGGAAAAAAAAGTAAAACTGTAGTTGGAATATAGTTTCCATAATGTTGTATTCTTACAATACTACACAGGCCCAGCATGTACAATGGTCAACTGTTGTGTAAACCAGCTGATCAATATCAGGTCCATCTGGGCCTCTCTTTCCATGGTGTATAACCATTTGTGATAAAATTCTGACAAACTTATTACTCAATTATACAATGACTTAAAGCCACTGGCAGATATATATACACAAAGCTTGGCGACATGCCAGCATGAAATTTGATAAGTATTAAAATAATGCAATATATCCATGAGTCAATGCATTGGTTTCATATGAGAAATAAAGTAGCCAGCGAACTTGGCAGGAGGAAGGTGGGATAAAAAGTATTTCCTTAAAAAGGAAATGTGAAACCTGTTTGAAATTTTTTTATTATAGAATTATATATAAAAATGACTTTATAACTCATAGCTCTGGATTTTATTTTCAAGGTTCACTGACAATGTGAACCACATGTTCATAGTTGTTTGAATAAATGAATATTATGCTCTGAATTACCTAACTGATAAAAAGAATCCAATTTTTAGGTCTTAAAAATGAAGCACTGCAAACCATAAGTTGGCAAGTGATAGAATATTAAAACAATAAGTAAAACTAAGTTTTTATAATAATGCACAAACTGTAACAACAAAAATAATCAACTCAAGAACAGGATGAGTTGTCATGTGTGCCAAGCCCTGGGCAGAAAATATTGTTAACTAGACATCAATACAAGTCTTTTAGTAAAAACTCATTAGAATATGACAATCCATTCAGAAGGAGCAGCAACAAAAAAGATTTTGAAAATTATCTCCATGTTGGATGTCACATCAGCATCATTTTCATTAATGCCCAAACTGACACCATAAGAAGTCTTCTGGCAAAACCCAATGTTGATAAGACTTTCTGGTTTGGACCAGTGGTGACAAGATTTTCAAGATGGTTGCCATATCAGATGTCAGATTGGCAGACCTGACAACCTTGATGAGTCCATCTCAGTAAGGTAGTTGATTTTTTTTCCATAAGATTGACCAGTTTTCAGTAAGGTGTAACAAAATATCAATAACTGCTATTATAAAGCTGGAAAGCGTAATTAAAAGTTCAACGCAGCAACGATAAATGTTCAACTGAAAAGTTTGTAAAGTCTCATAGACTTTATTTACTACTAGTACAGTTGCACAAACTTTAGTTCCAAACCCTATGCAATTCAATGGCTTGTTGCCATCTCTTAACTTGACGTAATTCTTGGAAATTCTTTTGCCATTTCACATGACAACGGCATTCATATCTCCTGCCATGAGACATACTCAAATTGGCACGTGATGTCCAATAAACGTAATTGTGTCCTTTCCAGCTTTTATTCACAAGAATCTGAATACAGTAGTCCCCCTCTTATACGGCCACCCCTTCTGCACCGGGAAAGTGGCCTTATAAGACAGGTGGCCTTTCCAGAGGGGGAATAAATTTTTTGTGAGAAGTATATGTAATGTATGCAGTAAAAAGCTACATCCTTCAAAGCATTTAATATCTTCGTTTAAAAGTAACATTAATTATTAAAAGGTTCTTCTTGTTATAATAATAGACTTATTTCAACTGAATATGCATTAATAGTTCTTATTCTTGGCATAAGCGTGATATGTGAGCGGGTGTTGTTGTCATGCACATTGCAAAACCATTCAAAAACATCATTTAAATCTTGGTACATACATAATTCTCTTTCCATTTGCTCCATTTTCCCACTGCTGATGAATAACCTCCTTATTGGTTACAATGTTGTTTTATTCTAGTCTTTTCAACATAAAATTGTTTTATTCAAGTCTTTTCTACCTAAAATCGTTCGGCAAGTTCCCCCTCCCCACCTCACCCATGTCGTCGAGTAGAATAACCAACTTTTTTCTAAAATAATCGTCTCCATTTACGTGATGACATGTTAATGTTTGGTAATGATTTATTCAGATGTTGCTAACTGTATGCGATTTAATTATGCAGACGAAACTTTTGCAGAGCGGACAAAATGCCTTCTTCGTAAAGGAATGTGTTGTCACATGATTTTTCGGTCTTTGTTTGGTACCCTGTTTTGTTCAAGGCTAATTTCTGTGTGTGTGTGTGTCTGCAAAAATCTATTTTTAGACTATACTGACTCTGTTATGATCTTGGCAATTACGTCTGGTTGTAATCATCAGTGTTGCCAACTACAAGACTGATAAAACAACTTTTCTGCATTTAAACAAAATGCCATGTTTTTTAAAGGCAACGATATTGTCACGTGATTCATTAGTCGCAGTCTGGTACCCTATTTGTGTTTACATTTCTTTACACTAAGTGAGAGATGCCAAAATGGCTTCAATATGTACGCAGATTTGATCTGAACAATAGCACCTCGTGACCATTAGGATTTGTAATCTTGACAATTATTGTCAGTAGTAATAACTACTAATTATGAAAGTGAACAAGCTCAACATCTTACTAAGGGAAGCCATAAAGGCTATCAAACCATTTTCCTGCTGACTTGTATATTGTACATCAATACTGCCACTTCTCAGCTGTTACTACTGTTCAATAATTGTAATCTTAACAATTATCAGAGTGACTAAACCGGACATCTCATGATAACACAGCAGTAAGGCTAATCGAATTACGTGTACTTACCTTTTCCTATGGATTAAAATTTGAGTCTTTCTCGGCTTTATGGAATAAATGTGGCTTCTTGTGAGGCGTAAATGATATAATATGTACTTTAGTCAACACTTCTTTCAGTAACGAAAACCTGACATCGGGAAACAGAAATCGGATTACTTGACAGACGTTATGAATAAAATTGGTTCTGGATACATATTACAAAATAAAATGCGTCCGCTTGTGAGGGGTAAATTTTATATTTTTGCACTAATATGCTGGCCGCTGGTCGCGTTAGCAGGGTGGCCTTTCATGAGGGGTACTTTTGAACACAAACTCGTTGGTGCCGTCGGATTCTGGCCGTAAGGAGCAGGTGGCTGCTGGTCAGGGGGGCCGTTCAAGAGGGGGACTACTGTACTCCTTTTTATTCTTCTGTGCTGATTAATAACACTTTTCTAGAAGCTCATTCTCCCTTTCGTCTTAAACATGCATCGCTTTCTGGATGCCATTTTTTAAAAAAAACATTCTATACTCAACAGTTTGATCATGCAGACGTTCTGCATGAACAAACAGGTGCAGTGTAAAGTGCCTGGGGTGCTGCTGTAAAGTTAATCTGGTTCCCTGACTAATTTCACTAATTCTAATATGAAACCCAGATCCAAATCAAACACGGATGAACCAATTATCTGGATTTTTTGGCAACGATCATTTTTACGTAGCATTTGCTTGTACGCTGTAAGTCCGTATCTTAAGGGTAGTTTTCGTAAGACTTACAGCAAAATCGTATGGGTTGGCAGGTCTGGATTGGTACCATTTCCATTTAACACCAACTAAACAAAGTGCTCTCGTGAAAACCCATCTCAATGCAACTTTCTGTTTAGGTGTGGCAATGACAAGATTTTCAAGATAGCTACCATGATGGTTAAGCCAAATAAAAAAATTAAAAATGGTTCTGGTAAACCAACCAACCCTATTTTTTCCTGCCGACCCTATGCTTTGTTTTTGAAAAAAAAAATAAAAAATTTAGAAAAAAAAAAAAAATTGGGAGAAGAAAAAGTTAACAAAGAGATGTAACTAGAATCTAAGTTAAAGTCAGGTGCAATGACAATTATTTTGTAGTTAATGCTTCATTTAAATCTGTCCAGACAAATAAACAGTTTGTACCAACCTACCTACAAAGAATCATACAAAATTTTTATTCAGCTTTATACTGGATCTCACATCAGTACCAATTTCATTTAGGACCAATCAGACATCATATGAAGTCTTTTGATGAAAACTCAATGTCAATATGGCCATCCATCTTAGCACAGAAGCGATCACAAGATTTCATTATGGCCACAATAAAAACCTTTGCTAACTGGCAGACGGGTGATGGGCAATAGACCATCCCATAAGCCTTTCTAGTGTATGACCAGTAGAGCTAAAAAGAGGCAATGAATAAGTTGCTGGTCTAAACTGTAGGTCCACTGCACAATACTTTAATGTGCTGAAATTGTTACATATTATACATAAAAAAGACTCAATTCATACACTGAAGGAAGTTGGCTTACCTTCAATGTTCAATACATATGTGTTGTATTCATGTACTTCATGTTCATCGTGTGCATTTATCTGCTGTAGTTGGGTCAAACTAAGCAAAATGTCGGTCATGTCAATCGTCACTAGTATTGTTTTGTACATTTTATCAGTCAGTGTCCACTAGTCTATCTTCTCACATCTCCTTTCATGCTGTGCCCCCTGGGCTACATAATGTATAGAATTGTGATAGTTTGTTACAAACCTTTTATCATTTTTTATTTAGCTAAAAGTCAAGTATGTGCCTTACTTGCTTCATTATTAGCATGTGATCACCACTTCCAATTCTGATCGATTGGGCATGAAAACAAAATAGAGTGAACATTAATGGTTCAAGGTTTTCGTAGACTGAATCGTGCTAAGCAAGTGCTTTGAATGATACTGAATGAGAATAACAATGCATCTCCAAGACTTGAATTAATCTGTATTGAGCAGAAGATGCTAATCTCAAATGAATGAATCATTTCAGAAAGAATATAGTGATTAACGATAAAAAAAATTTAAATGAATGTTTCAAAATTCTGGAATTTACAGGCAGAAGTCCTGTACATGGCAAAAGATCTCCAGCTATTGGCTTCTACTTAAATCACTACTGTCAACTTAATTCTTGGTCTGTTTTAAAATGAACTGGGTAAGGTCACACAATCTAGGAAGAATATTGTTGCAGATGGTGGAATTAAGGAAAATTTAATTCCAAGAGAATTGTGATAAAGTATAATTTTCTTCTTCACAAAAAAAAGAACTGACATTTATTCAAACATACAATTTCTTTCTGGGACTGTGATTTCTTCAGCTCTGCCAGTGCTGTTTTGAATGGAGTGGGAGTCCTTGGAGTAGTCTCAGACAATATGGCTATTGGAGTGTTTTGCACCGATCTGAAAAATAAACAAGCACCATACTTCATCTTTCCTAAGCCTGTTGAGACACTTGTAGAATTATACCACTGTCAGGACTTCTGCATAGTTGTGCCAACAGCATGTTGAGAAATTACACTCATGTTGAAAAAATGAAAGGAATGTTCTTTCTTGCTCTCTGTGTTTCCCAGATAGTCTTCAGCTAGCTTGACACTTCAAACAGCAGTCACTCAATATAGATTTTGGACTACTCACATGTCACATTTCTCGTTGACAATAAATCAGGCATTAAAAACTGAAATTTTTTATTACACATCAACCTAGAGTGTATGCAAAAAAAAAGGCCCTCAAAGGAACTGCTCTACTATCCGAAGAGAACTGCCAGAAATAAAACATGAAACCATGACTTCATTTTAAGTAATAAGTGTTGAAACCATTTCTGATACTCCTAAGCAAGATTTTCAAACAGCTTTCTTGGTGGCCATACTAGACATCAGATCGTCACCATTTAAGACCAATTAGACATCATTGGAAGTCATTTGGTTAAAACTTCAAGTCCATATGACCATCTGTTCTGGAGAAACAGCGTTCAAAAGATTTTCAAGATGGCTATTATGGCAGCCATATTTGGTACAAAATTTGTACCATTTTCATTTGGAATCAAACAGATACTATAATAAAGTCTTTTGGTGAAAACTCAATGTCAATATGACCACCCATTCATGAGGGGTAACAATAATAAGATTTTCAAGATTGCTGCTATGGTAGCCATAGTGGAAGTCAAATCCATATCGTTTTCAAACAGGACCAACCAGGCACCATAAGAAGTTTTTTGTGAAAGTCCCATGTTAATACAACTCTGTTTAGAAACACAGCTGTAAAATGTTCAAGATGGCTACCAGGATGGACATAATGAAAGTCAGACTGGCACCCTTTTAGAACCAACCAAGCATCATAAGAAGTCATTTGGTGAAAACCCCATTTCAAAATGACCATCCATCATGGAGGAGTAGCAATAACAAGATTTTCAAGATGGCCACCATTCCAGCAATTTCCCAGAAAGTTCAAATAATGTACTAATTTTGGACCAAGTTATTCATACGGATGATGCAGCCAATACACAGAACCATGTATACATGTAGTTACATATAATACACAACAATAAGCCAACTTGGTTTCAGAAGCAATACCTATCTTTGCCTGAGCATAGGATGAACCTGAACAACATGTACCATGCTGCCATGTCCCATCTTGTGGCAGCCACCATTTCAAAGCACTAACATAATAATCACAGACTTTGCTCTACTTACAGGTAGATATAGTGTAGCTTGAAAAAACTTTATCCCCACCTCCATCCAAACAAAACCACACTTCTCAGAAATACTACAATGAAGTCGGGGGAAAAAAAATATCCCCTAAAGAATAGGTGGACAGCTGAATCTAATAAATACATAAATGAGAAAGTGAAAATAAATACATGAGGCAACACTCACAGCTTTAAAAGTTTGGGTTATCAGTGCACATAATTTTCAAGTGTAGATTATCTTTCTCTCATATTTTTGATCCAATGCAGTATTTGCTGCATACTCAAATATTAAAGAAAAATGAAGTGGCTTTTGTGCATAAATACAATTTAGACGTAGGGTACAGTTTTAGAGTTAATAATGCCCACCAATTCACTGGTGAAGTGTAACATGACAAATATCTGATTCAAAAATACCACAAGAATGAGTTGTATCACGTTAGCTGGGGAAAACCTGTCTGGGCATCACACAAGCTAACTGGAAACAATGTTTCTTATAGAGAAAATTTTCTTCTGAAGCAAGTGTAGCTTCTAAATCGGCTGTCTACATAAACCTGAGAGCTATCCTGACAAAGGATGCATTTTTTTATTCATGGGGTAGTCATTTTGTGAAATCCGTGACTGCTACAGACCACAAATTTAAAGACCAAGTGTGAAGAGTAAATGTCAAAAATCCATTTATCGGCAAAGGCAAATTTGCCAAATGAATAATACTCGGTAAACAAAACTAATTTTTCAGCAAACTCACAAACAATAAAACTCACATGTGGTGCTAATTAATAGTCAGTCTCCAAAAGAAGCTTTAATAATAAAGTTACAAGAATACCATCATATTCTATGTCTTACCTTCTCTGCCACTTCATGCTTCTTAAACCATGACCCAAAAAAATACTGTAGATAGTGTGACCTGACTTTTGCATGTGCCTAAATGGTGAGAAGATGAATGCAACCATCAAGTTTAATGACTAAATTCGTGATATTTTCAGAAAAAGGGAGCTACACAAAAAATTTAACACAATGTCTATCCTAAAGTTGCCATCAGAAAAAGACACTCATGTCAGTATGTGTATCACTGACAACACCATCATACCATAATTTGTGGTAAGTTTTCATGCTTAATCAATCTCTCCCCATCCCACCCACCCCAAAAATTGCAGTAGTACACCTGTCTTGAGAGACTGCCACTTCTGCCAACAAAATGTGGTCTCTCGCAAAAGGTTTGTACAAAGAGACCAGTTTCCAAGGCTGAGTTTCAGCACAACATAAAAAGGAAAAATAACCAAAATCACTATACATGTATTCTATTCTTGATTCAAATGTCTTGTTTTTAGATAGTATTTTCCTTTTCCATCATTTAGGATTAATTCCGTAGTGATATTTCCCAAGTTTTCTGCCAGTATACATGACTGCATAAGCCCTTGGCTTGTAAAAGCAGCACACACTTTGTTTTCTTGTTGATAATCCTTTTAATCAAGCCACAAATTTAATACATGTACTTGTTCAGTGCAAAGTAGAGTTCTGACACTTACAATGAATTTTTTACCTTAATCCCTTAGCTTCTTTTCCCATATGACAAATCTCTGATTGAGCCTAAGTGTTATTATTTGATCTTGCTGCACACATTATATATTCAGGTTTGTACAAATTTAATACAATTTCTGTTTTATCCATAGCTGCCAATCCGCAAGTACAAAAATACTGATTGCTTATGACAAAAATACTGATTTTCAGGACCAAATACTGATTTTTAAAATTTTAATGCATATGTAAATACTTACAACTTATACAACCATCAGTAAGGTAGAACAGTGCCTTACATAATTATATAATGTCAAAGATGCATGTGTTGCACACTTGCACCTTCTGGACGGGCACCCTGTTCCATTCCAGTGCCCATTCAGAAGGTGCAAGAGTGCAACACACTCTGACACAGGCTGTTTATAGGAGCCTTTTCCACACCTTATTTTTTTTCAATTATTATCGATTCCAATGTACCAACTTTCATTCATAATCTCGATTCTGTGTGATTTTCTTACTGAACTGTTTTCATTCTAGCATACAAGTAATCCTTTGCGATTTTACTGTCTAGAAAACGTGTGCAAAATAAATCACCAGCAACACTAGTTACTGAAAGAGGATGGTTCATTTCTAAAAGAAATTTAATAAACCGAATTTTGATCGAATTACATCAAGGTTCTCTCTGGAATTTATATACATCCAAGTTCAGGCTGAGTTGTGTATGATGAAGCAGCAAGCTGATGTTTATTAGCTTTTTTGTGCTCTTGTATTTCATGTGCACCTCCATGCCCAATAGCAAAATCACATTACACAATTTCCAAAATGTAAAGTCTTCTCCTTTACTAGATGATTTCACAAATCTAAACAAGACGGCACAATTGTCTTTTCAGTTCTGTTTTCTTGCTTTTCTGGTGAAAATTCTGAATATTCTGCTTTCCTATTCAACATGATTAGAAGTTGAATATTACAAAGATGAGACAGAGTGGTAGCGTTAACTGTTCGCGAAATCCAATATGGCAGATAAAGACAGGCATGGTAGCCTTGATTTCGAATGAACCAATCATATTGTAGAACTGTATTCCTATATACATGCGATACGTTTCTATCAGAATGGAACCGAGTGCCTGTTCTAAACTGAAAACTGCAAGGAAATTTTTTTTTTTTTTAAAAATTAAAAAACGTATTTTTTGAAGAATAAAAATGTACACGTATTCAGGTCCAAAATACGGGACAAATATGGAAAAAACGGGATAGTTGGCAGCTATGTTTATCTGGTACCCGGGGAACTGATCATAGGATCGACTTGTACCTAGCAGATGTTTACTAAAATTTTGACAGTCAGATTATTGTGAATTCATTCAAAGACATTCTTAATTATATCACTGTGATATACCAAGGCTGTTGGCACATCAGCTCATTCAAGACTACTTGTACATCAGCACATTCAGTGTTGGAATTTATTCGGAACACTATACTTCTGGACTTACAATAGAATGTTTAGGATTATTAGGGGTTTAATTCACAATGCTTTAAGTTCCACATAAATTTTCATTTGATAACGAAGAGAATTCAGTTATTTCTTGAATTTACTAGACTTGTTGGTTTTGCTTCCTTCTGTTATTTTGTTACTTAAGACCACAGAGTCGTAACATTCCATTACATTGTAACTTGAGTATCATTTCAGCAAGACAAGCACATGGTTCCCATGCTTTTTTAAAGAAAAATGTCCACGTCTTTTCCAGGATTTTTCTTAGACGAAATTCATTTTTCCAAGAATCACATAAGACCATTACTAAATGGAATTAAAGAATATTTTAGCTTAGAAAATGTGCATTTTTCAAATCAAAGAATGTTTCTATCTGAAGACTCACCCAAAACTTCTGAATTAGACATATGACCATGTACTAAACCACAAAATGGATAACAAGAAACAAGTCTGACTACAGAATATTCATATAAATTTGCAAGTTAAACCATTTCAATTTACAGATTAAAAATGTTGACTTTGCTGAACTACATTATGGTGATACAAGGAAACAATAATAAAATGAACAACTGAAATTAGTTTTGTTTTCCTTTCAAACTTACTTCCAATGAAATCAGAATAATCCATTGTAAATTAAGATAGCATTGTCTCAAGTATTTATCTACCGACTGACATAGCATTTAGTTATGGAAAACAAATCAAGTGTTATTAGCATCAGCAAATTCTAAACCATATTTGATACAAATACATGAAATTTATATGCATGATATACAATGTAAACACAAAAAACCAAAACAATACATGCCGAGTATTAGAATCTTATCTCAAAACGAAAAAGTGTTTACCCTGAATTAATCTGCCAACAAAACCAAATTTAACGACATTTTTCAAACAACCTAGAGCCTTTAAAGTGACTGGGTAAAAATTCCATCACTTAATTAATTACACAATGGTTGATTTAAATTTGGACAAAAAATACCTTTAAAATCATATACTACTATATAAAAAAGGACTGAATATTATGTAAAATCCAATTATGTCTGCTTGAAATCTGATAAACCAGTCCCCAAACCTGTATTGACATTCACTGGGGCTCATATTGTTTCTTAAAATTTACCTAATATATAATACAACGGATGACACTTCTATTTCTCCTGCAACCTATTCAAGAATCAATACTGATATTTTAAGCTACACATTACCAGTGTTTTTCTTTACACTCATTTATGCTTCAGAGACCCTAATTTTTTTTTATCTGACACCCACTTTTGATAGCAAAGTTTATTTCTTAAGTCTCAACCCTGCACCCATCAGGGATATGCTGAATTACAGATCATAATAGAATCAGTGTTCAACACTGAAATTCAATATTTCAGATAACATAAAATTTGACTACCAGGAATTGTAGCCTGATTTTTAATGCTACCACCAGACTTGGCCAGGATTGTGCTAACTTAATATGCAAGTGAAATGTAGTGTCCTCTCATTGGTCCATAAATATGAGATTATCAGCTGGTGCAGTATGTCATTTTGGTCCAACAGTAAGTTGGTAGATTTCTACATATTTTGCAATGTTTGGTAGTAAAATTCAAGGCAAAAGATCAGTTGTGGCCCATTGCAGCCAACCCTACAGTACACAAATACTAACTGCTTGTGACAAAAATAATGGTTTTCAAAAACAAATGCTGATTTTTAACACTTTAATGCATACTTAACTATTTACAACATCTACAACCATCAATAAAGTAGGACAATAACTTATTTATTTAATGTCAAAAATTCATGTGTTGCACTCTTGCACATTCTAAAAGAGCACATTGTTCCATCTGAGTGCCCATTCAAAAGGTGCAAGAATGCAATGCACTCACACTCAGACACCAGCTGTTTATAGAAGCTTTTACCACTTTGTTTTTTCAATCATTATAGATTTCAAGGTACTATCTTTCATTGATGATCTGAATTCTGTGTGATTTATTTTTACTGAACTGTTTTCATTCTAACACAAGATTAAACCTTTTCAATTTTACTGTCTGGAAAAATTGTGCAAAATAAATTGCCAGCAACATTAGCAACTGAAATAGGAAGGTTCATTTCCTAAAACAATTTAGTAGAACGAACTTCCGACTTAATTATGTCAAGGTTCTCTCTGGTGTTTATAAACATATGTTCAGGCTGTGTTGTTGATGATGAAGTAGCAAGATGATGTTAATTAGCTTTTTCATGCCGTTTTATGTCATGGGTGCATTCATGCCCAATAGCGAAATCACAATTACCAATTACACAATTTGCAAAATGCAAAATTCTGCATCTTCTGCTTTCCTTTTCAACTTCACTAGAAGCTGAATATTACAAAGATGAGATACAGTGATAGCGGCCACTGCTTCGTGCAATCCAATATGGTGGTTAAAGACTAGCATTGGAAGGCCTCAATTTCAAATGAACTAATCATATTTTAGAACTCCATATCCTTATATCCATGTGATACATTTATTCCCAGAATGGAACCGGGTGCCTGTTCTAAACAGAAAATTGCAAGGAAAATTTTAATTTCATTTTTTTATTTAAAAATGTATTTTTAACAAGAAAATGTACTGCCATATTCTGGTCCAAAATACGGGACAAATATGGAACAAATGGGACACTTGGCAGCTATCATGGCTATGGTTACTACTGACAATAATGTTGAACAGTGTGTTCCTTTTACTAACTACCAAATAATAAGCTTTAGCACAATACATTTTGATAACTTTAGATATCAAACAGAAACTGATGATGATGAGCTATATAACTTATAGCTCTCCAAGAACATATGTTGCAGACATGTCATCTTGTTGTGAGGCTAGACTGGTCTTCATACCTTCTAAGTAAGAAAAGATACAGATATGGAGCTGTCTGTGGACTAACCAGTCAACTGGACAAAAATCTTATTGACTGAGTTTTTGGACTGACCATACAAGAATGTTTATGGCAAGCACCAAAATGGTCCATATGGCAAACTCAGAATATTCTCATCCAACCGTCATAAATTTAACTCACAATCAGTTAAGACTCAGTTACATAGCTGTTTCTGTCATCAAGTGGTGGCAGAAAATTCATGTTTTTCCTGACTGTTCATCAATATTTGCAAAATTCAAGGACTTTTGATAGGAAGGAAGAAAATCAATCGTTTCTCCCAACAATTCCAATTTCCCAGTAGTGTGGGAACCCTGCTTACAAATTGTGAGACTTGTCTTCTTTACACAGTCAGGAACAATTAATATCCAATTAGAATAAATGGTGTCTCCATTCCTTTCTTTCTTGAACCTTAAATTTCTGGCCAAAACAATAACCATAGACATGAATTTTCCTCATAAATTACCTGCATCTTCCTTCTGTCACCTCTACCACCATTCCCACCTATTTACAGTCTACTGACTCTGGCTGCTTGACATCTATATTGATGTTTTCACTTACAAGCTAAACTGTACCAGTCTATGACATTAGTGTTTAAGTACTATTCTCCCAGCTCCTTCAAAATTTCCATTCAAAATTCAACCCCTCCCCCATTTGTTTTTGAAGGATTTTTTTTTGTCCATATAATTTGAAATGTAGAATTTTCATCAAAATTTCATAATAATTCCACAAAATCTGAACGGTTGGCATATCCGAGATTGGCATCATTTGCATAAAATTGACAATGCATATATCAGGATGTTTCCTGTCAAGCAGTGAAAGTTGTTCAAGATTAGTCTATATTTAGTAAAATCAGCCATGTGCCAGCAGATTGTCATCATTTTTACAAACTTGAAAGATCTCTATGCTAGGATGTTTTCTGTCAGATTTGGCCTAATTCTGTTCATCTGATATTGAGAAGTTGTTTAAAGGTATTTCTATTTTAATAACAAACATCTGATGGTGTATCCATTAGTAAAAACCCCAAAGCCCTTTATGCCAAGATGTTTTCAACTCAGTTTGGTTGCAGCTGATCCTCTCTATTTCCAGCAGACATGGAAAATAGAAAAATGTTTTAAGATAAACAATGGACAAGGCAAGATGAACACTGGACCACACCATGCACTCAATTAGCAATTCGGCCAGGTAAGCTGGAAAGGCATGTATGCAAGAAGATCAACATGCAAGCAGCAATGAACATGTCAGAAATACAGAATCCAATAACTGGCCAAACTTGAAAATAATCCACGGAGGAATGTTTTTAAAGATGAAGCACAAAAGTGCTGAACTATGAATCCAATTTAGTATTTGAATTAGAATATTAAAACATTGAACAGAAGTATTTTTATACTTAGAATGTTTACCAGTCACTATAACTACAGTAACTTAAATACTGAATAAACCCTTACCTTTCTAATTTAATAGTGGGTGTGTTCAGACTGGAATCTAATCCTAAATTACTTGAGGAGCTACACACAGGGGTAGATGTCATCTTCCCAAACGGTACATCGGGACTGTTTAAAAACTGAGAAAATAAAATAACTTTATGTCAGATGAAGAGCTGGGTACCAACATAAGTAAGATGGTCTTAGAGCATCTCAACTTACAACTAATGCACTGGATTTCATTGCATGTGGAAAAATGAAGACAATATACAAAGAACGTAATTAGTGCAGTGATACCTTTCAGACTCAGTGACCATGACCTTTGACCTCAAAATGATAGGTGCCTTTCTAGTCTCAAGTTCAAGCCATACAGTTTGATCACGGCTTGTGACATAGTACTCAAGTTATTCTGTGTATAGTTTTCCTTCTTAGAATCCTTCTGACCTTGGCCTTGGAGCCCCAAATCAACAGGTATCGTCCGTGTCTCAAATGCAAGCCAGCTATAAAATTTGTCATGATTTGTGGTAAAGACCTTAAATAGTTTTGTAAAAACTGTTTTTCCTACTTCTGTCCATGTGGCCTTGATCTCTAACCTTTTGACCCCAAATGAAAATCCTAAAAGACTCTCAAAGTAGGTGACAAAGAACTCAAAATATAGTGCAGAAACCAATTTTCTTCAGTCACTGTACTGATGGCCCTTCACCTTTTGACCCCCAATTCAATGTAAATCTTTCTGATCTCAAATGCATGCCATTTACAAACTGTTATAAAGGTAGCTGGCAAATACATCAAATCACTGTGGAAAGTTTTACTGCTTTCAGGCACTAACACCATGACCTCATGACCTTCTAAGCCCAAAATCTTTAGGTTTCTTCCCATCCTCAAATGCAAGCTACCACATGGTTTGGTAATCATAGATAGTGAAGAATTCTTAGTTACTGTCTGGAATCTAAATTAGGAAAAGACAGATGAACAACATTATAACATTATATATTCCACCTTATCATAAGTGTTTAAAAAACAAAAACAAAAAAAACTTGCAAACAAAAAGAATTCATAATTATCAAGTCTTGCTTAATGAAATGGGTAAAAATTAACATGATTTTTCTGAAAAAACATTATACCTGAGACTGTATATTTTGCATCACTTAATCACATGAATGAAAATTAAGCTTTTTAACATCTATCAGACAAGAAGGTAAGGCCTGCATGTTCAGCCCAATATCAAGCACTGCTGCACAACAGGTCACTTTGGCCCCATGGTCGAAACATTAGGTATGTAGAAGAATCAACTGTCTTAGCTTTATAATGATTCATCCAATTAAGAAGAAAATCCAGTCATTTTGGAAATGTAAGTAACTCAATAAAATTTAACCAAAACTTTAAAACACATTTTCCATGTCTGACCTTACCCAAAAGTAAAGGGGCAAGCACGCATTTCACTGAATGGATGGTCCTAACTTCATAATGATTTATCCCAAGTATGAAGAAAACCCATTAAGCAGTTTAGCAAATACAAGGAACTGAAGAAAAAAATTTCAACCAATTTTCTAAGACTGTGACCTTGAACCCAAAGTCAAGGGACAATCAAGCATGCCACAGAAATCAACTGTCTTAGTTTCATAATGAGTCATGCAAAGTATAACAACATTTTACCATGGGGTTTGGGAAATATACACACATGAAAAACTTAAATCCATCATCAGAAACATGACAGCTACGTCTTGCTTCCCACTAACAATGGCTTCACAATAAAACAAATGCATGCTCTGATATTTGTCTAAAAAGTAAAATACTAATTAGGAGCATAAAAGACCCTCGTTACTCAATCCTCAAGCAATGATAGACAACATGACCATATCATTACTTACTTATTAGCTTTCCTGACATTTAAAAAGATACAGATGTTGTTATGGAATATGGGTGCCTAATCAGTGTTTAAAAATGATCCAAGTGCTAAACTTAACAGTGGTGTGATGGACAAATTGATGAACAAGAGTAACAATACCTGTCCTAAACTGAAGTAGGGAGTACAAAATTTAAAAAAAATAAAAATCAAGTCTCACTTGTGAGGGAGAGAAGGGCAGATTCTTGATAGGAGTGCCAGTTGGAGTGAGTGGTTCCTTTTTAACTGGCACTTTAACCTCTGCTTTACTTTGTTTCTTGAAAGGTTCTTTGTTCTCTATGTCACTTTCTTGTATGGGATCCATTTTTATCTTATTTGCAGGGTTCTGAGAGGAATTAGGGAGTTCTTTCTCTCTCACAACCTGCTCGCTTGTTTCTGAGGATGCTTTGTCCTTGATCTGTTTCCTCAGTTGTACCTGAAAGTTTTCAAATTGAATTAAGAGCAATTAGTGAGACAAAGTGCATTAATATATTCATGGTTTTACAAAACAAAATGAAATTTTCTTTTGCTATTTAATCTGTAGATTAAGGAAGGAGCCATAGTTTTCCAAACTGTTTGTTTGGTCTATAAATTTGTGGTTTGCAGAAACCATGAAATCAAAAAAATTTGGTAGCAATGAAACAAACTGAACTCACTGTATGTGGATTGAAATGTGTTTTGGTTCAAAACTCTACACTCTGATGCACATACTGATGTTGCTGTTGTAGGGTTTAACGCCATTTTTCAGCACAAGATAGGCTATACATGGCGGCCAGTATAACTGGTGGAAGAAGAACCCTGGAAAACCCCGGGAAGAACCACCAACCCACAAGAAGCTACTGGCAAGCTTTCTCACTACCTACGTTAGCCGAGCCTGAGACTCGAACCCTCACAGAGGTGAGATGGCAGTGATCCAGAATGGTGAGCGCTTTTGACCACTCGGCCTCCTTGTACGTACTGAATATCACCCAGTGAATTCAAGATGTTAAAATATGTCTTTCATGTTTTAGTGCATTCTGATTTCGCTGAGCTTACACAGTGAGCATGGTATGAGTGGAATTCTGTCTTATGAATTATTGTTTATTGTAAAAAATGAAGTTAGGTAATACTTGCCTAAAGGGATGGTGTATGGTGGGGGAACTTGCATAGAAAATCACAAAATAAAGCTTAAAATCTAATGAAGAATCACCTCTCACAGCTGTGAGGTAACTACATGAAGCAAAATTTGCTCTTGGTTGTCTCGTTCGATCGTTATTTCATATCCATAAGTTTGGAAATAAACTCGGCATCCTCCTGAAGCCAGCAATCCCAGAAAGTAGAAAACTCAGTGTTTCAAGTCTATATAATATATACACAAAGGGGACAGAAACTTACTATTTATCTCCTCTTGCCAACACCAGCTGGCTACCCATCAACTGGATGTTTACCACTTCCAGCTGAGCGATACATCAATGAGGATACTTGCATTTGTGAGGATGGATGGGAAGGTTAAATAATGTGTTTGAGCAAGTATTCTCAGTGAAACATAATCTACATCAAAATTTACTTCTACATCAAATACATTCCCATATCACAATGACACTAAGAGAACTGTTAATAGTAGGAGGAAATGCACGACTATGCTACATTTACCACAGATACCCATCGAAGGAAATATGGGTTGATTTCCCACATGAAAGATAAACTGCTTGCTGACAATGAGAAATGAGAGCAACATAATCAACAGTTAAATAATCTGTGACTACAGTACCCAGTCAAAAAAAAAAAAAAGGAACTTTTCTCTAACGAAGCAAAGAATTATGGGCAAATCCTGCAAAAGCACTTATCTCACACATGTGAGGCAGTTATGCTGCTATCAAACTGGCATGGTCATCTGGGCTGCAGCCACTGGACCCATCAAGCTCAATTCTTGTCTTTACAAATTTAGATCATGCAGATAAAGCTTAAGGTTGCATATACATTACAGCAAACGGCTTCTACTGTGTCTTGGATCAAAAAGTTATGTTTGAATGTGAGGCTTGCAGAGATCATTCTAATCTCATAAGCCAAGATCGTCATATGACATATCTGATATTTTAGATCTCAGATTACACGGAGCATATTAAGGCACCATGCTAAGGCATGAGGAGTTATATCATCATTCCTGGTTTTTTACTAGAAGAAAGCGATGTGAGGTCCCACAACCTTTTAGTGTGTGTTTCAAGTAGTGCTTGAGAGCATGGAATGGGCCTTGCATTGACACCCCTCTCAATGTATTACATGCCTACCACGAGAGGTATAAGTGTACTTTTTCTTAATATAAGTGGCACAAAAATTGTAATTGGATCATAAAAAGTGTAATCTATATAGTACATGGCATAATTACCATGGACTGTATGAAAAATGTACATTTTTGCTGATAACCTAGATCTGCAGCAGGTCAAAATACCTGGCAAAATCCATGTGGTTTGGAACCAAAACACAAACAATCATTCATATTCTTCTTTTCAAATTTGTAAAGAGATGTTGATTGGTCCTTTTCTGACTGGACATGTTATGAAGTTTAAAAAGACTCATCTGCTCGAAGAATTTTCACCCACAAGTCAGGCTGTAAAAGCCCATTTTGCTTAACACCTGGCATCATTTTCTTTGAAAGTACACACTGGACCACTAACTTGATTTTCAATATAATGAATCTGTGAGGCAAAGTTTAGAATTAAAAAAGTATCTGTTTTCTTTAAAATGTGTCATATACAGTTGCTATAAATAGAAATTTTGGAAAGTACATGTAGGTCTATAATGGGTGAATTGCTCTTACGCTATTCTTACTTAGCAGTCTTTCTCTTCAGAATCTTCTCAAATGGATGATAATAAAAATGACAAACTTTTTATTGATTTTATTTTTATTTTATTTTTTAATGTACTGGAAAAGAGTAATACATATACAGGTGAGCATAAGACATAATTAGTTCTAAAAAACTTAATGATTATGCCCAAAAGCATAATGGTTGGCATGTATGCTATTTGTTTGCATAGTGATGGCAACCTAATCTTAGCTATGAAGCCTGGTTGCATTATTTGAACCATGGAACAATTTGATCTAAATTGGAGATAGTTTGTGTCCACTGAAAGAGCATGCATCTCACTATCAGAAAAAACATCTTGTACCTTTGCAGCTTCAGTGGTGTCCCGGCTAAAGGCTGGAACTAATCTGAACTGAATTATGTCAAAACTCTTGATTCAAGAAATGTCAAGATTTTGGTTCCAATCAGGTCAAGATTATACAGCAGGTCTGACAAATCCTTATGCCCAATATCCTCTCAAGAGTCTTGGCAGACACCCTTTGTAAAACAAAGTAGGGATATACTAGGGTTACATTCATTTTTAAAAAAGTATCCCAAAAGGCATATTTTATAAATAGCGTGAAATTTATGTAAATTACTGAAAAAACTTTTTGCTTTACTCAACTTTGTAAACTTGAATGATAGCATACTAATACTCATATACTAGCTGCTTCCTTTTAGTCCAGGTTGCCCCTCTCTTCCTTAATGTCTAGCTCCACATCAATGAGACCATGTCAGAATTCTCTTTGCTAAGGCCATTCATAGTGTGTAATAAATTTTCAAATACAAAATTGAAAAGAAAAAATAGAGATAGTGGGGCCATTTTGGAAAATGAGTGATAAAAAAGTAGGAAAGACCAGGTCTAATGGAAAGACAGTCTCTGCCATGATGCCTAAATGTGTCAGAGTTCATGGAGTGGTAGCCTTCATTAATAATAGGAATAACCTTTCTCCTCAAAAAGGGTATCAAACAATATCTGAAAATTGGAGAAACTGAAAGGTGGATTCTGGGGGTCAGCCCCCAGCTTCAGCCTGAGGGGACAGTCTCCTATATTGGGGGTGGGAGTACCCCCAGTTTTAGAAAATATAAAACGTATGAACTGGCTCTCCTGGTACCTCTCAATCTTCTGTTATTTTTATAACTAATAGCTATTACTTGTTTTCTTCCATAAATGCCAATTTTGTAGGAAATAAAACAGAAAATTGTCTCCCCCCACCTCCCTTTCTCAACCCTGGAAACCAGAGTGGGTGGGGTTACTGAATATAATCCCACTCTGAACAAGAGAAGAAAAAAATAATGAGTAGCCAATATACTGATCTGTAGTTCATAATAGCAGACTATACTTAGATTCCTGACTCAGATTTTACTCGTGAATATTTGTTTCCACATAGCTCTCTCATGCCTTTTTCAATATGAAGCACAATTCACATCCTTCTGACACATGGTACAGGAAATTTTTCCAAAAAAGTTGACTGTTGAGAAAAGTTCAAGCATTTGGTTGTCACTTTTCTGCTCCATCCATTTTTAAAACCTCTTTGACATTTTCTACTCTTTCAACCACAGGGGCTCTTTAAAAACAATTCAGACTATCAGTAAAAAATAACGGGACTGGAGGAGAGGGGTCCAAAGACAGTATGTACCACTATTGTTACTGTCTTTGGACCTCCCAATCCCAATATCCATTTCTTGAGTCTTTATTTCATTTGCAATCTGCTGCCATGTTGATGCTGTTTGTTGTGAAGGAAGAGGGAAGAGAACAGAGTATCTCCTGATACAGACTGGTTCTTGACCCACATCAGCTTACATATTCACCCATTTACTGGCTGGAATTGGATGGCAAGCCCCTTCTCACTTACTTTATGCCAATCTCAAGCCCTATGCTAATCCCTCTCCCCCAAAAATTAAATAAAAAATCAAAATCCACAAATAAATCCCAGAAAAGTCTCATAAGTGTCAGCTAGGATTTTAAATCCAAAACCTCTCCAAATTTACTGAAAGTGAGACAAAGATGGACTGTCTGTGATTAAACCTCACTGCAGCAAGGTCTAATTCGCCAATCCAATGAAGGATGGATTGGCCACTTGGTGTGAAGGACCTCACATTAAGCCTGCCAGGGATATGAATGATCTGGACCATTATCTTCAGCTGGAAGAACCAGTGCAGAATGTTCCAAACCAGAATAAATTGGTTGGGTGATTTAGTCCTCCATATCAGGAGGTAGGCCACTTCCCGTCCCGTAATAGTCTGATATGATTAGAAATGTCTTCTCATAAAGTTGATCCTTCCAAGCATTTACTATGGCATGTATTTCTGGAAGGTTTATGTGATGATATAACTCCTCTGAACCCCGTTTGCCTCTGCCCATGATGAAGCTGGGCAACATGTAGGCTTCTCAACTGCAAAAACTGTCATCTGTGCAAATTTTGTAGCTTCTGATTTTCCTGAGGAACTGACGCTGTGAACTAATGTTTGTTGCAGCACTGAAGCAGGAATTATACTATTTCAGTCAAGATCATAATTCATTAATCCAGTCAACCGGAAAAAGGGAACCACAGTGTGATTTGAAACAGGTACATGAAAAGGGACAGCTGAGAAGGAACCAGTCCATTCCCACACTGAACTGACCAAGGACATGCTGAAGCTTGATCGCTGACATCACTGCCTGTTGTAAATCGATACCACAAGCAAGATAAGGCAGCACCATCATTACTCTGAGTGGCATAATATCTTTGTAATGGATCTGTTATTAAAACTTTGACTGCCACTGGATTGGCGGACAAGCAGATGTTATTGCTTCTCTTACCAGAATGGATAAACAGGGAGTGTGCTGGAGGGGTAGATGGATGCCTGGCTGTCAGGTGGATGATTGGCTCAGGTAAAGGTAAGTATAAATCGATCATTAGGCTACCATGCATATACAGTGTGACCCCGCTATAGCATGCTCCATTATAACATGAATTTGGATATAACACAGTTGTGGCATGGCTCCCAAAATTTCATATATACGTTTTTTCTTGTACACGAAAAAAAAAATCTTTCTTAAAAGTACGAAAAAGCGTAAAATGTGTATTATCATTTTTGGGGGGAGAGATCGCATAGGAATAATGCAATAAGATCGTGGCATGGCTCCTGAAATTTTATATGTATTTTTCTCGTACATGAAAAAAAAAATTTTCTTCTTAAAAGTACGAAAAATAACATGTAAAAAGTTTATTCAGGGATCAATACCATCTGGCGATTTTTTTTTTTGGCGACATTGTTGGCTGTTTAAACTTGTATATATAACTATTGGTTTGGAGTGGAGAAATTCAGAGGCCCCATAAAGGGAAGCCACAAACTTGATATAAAATGCACTGAAATTGTCTATTATTACATGAACAAATTCTTTGTCCATATTGTCAAACCATCTTAACAGTGCATTGTTATATCATAATCTGCTTATGTTGACATCAAGCATGGGTACTGTATGCTGTGAGATATCCACTTTTGTTAGGTTGACATTTCTGGTAACAGAGATCAACTGGATGAGGCATTATCTCATAATCTATCTTTCACTGGATTTTCAGCCACTCACTAGTACTTAATATATTTACATAGAATGACATTTGTATGTGGATGATAAGTCAAATTCCTCTTCTTTTCACTCAGAATTAAGTGCTTCAGAACACTCACAGTTTCTGTAATAATCCGTCATCAGACCAGAACACCTGCGTCTCTATTGTCCGTTGACCCCTTTTTAAATTTCTGACGCATGCATGGAAGGCAGCATCACTCTGCTACCACAAATGTAAAAAAAAAACAAGATCTTACTTGTTGATCTATTCAACAGGCAGGAAGGAACAGTAACTACAATCAGCCAAATAACGGACAATACCTTTTTTAAAAATGTATCCAGATAAAATAGTTGGCTAAATTTCAAAGAAAACAGATTACCTTTGATTCACCAGTTATGAAAACGTACTAAGCAAATGGAAAAAAAATCAGTCTCAATCATGCAATACAATTATTTGATGTTGCCACCAAAATAAGAAACAGGCATTTGTTTGGTTCTCCAAAGCTGTCCTTTAGTGGTGACTTCAATAACGCATGCACCCTTCATCAAAGAAAGCCGACTACAATCTTCAATAAAAACAAAGAACCTTTCTTCAAAGGAAGTCAGTATCATACTTAAATAAAAGCAATGGAATCTGATGGATTGTTTCATTTTCCAACATGACTGGAACACATTTACTGTGCTGTGAAAGTTTCCTTTTTGCAGGAAAAACATTTTTGCTTACAAACGCTACCAACAGCGGTTTAAAACGCAAACTAACTTCTACCGATTTGGGATGTACTGAAAAGTAAATGTGCTTCATCATTCGTTACATGATTGTGCTATTTTTTCCAACTGACCTGTGACAAAATTACTGAATATTTTAGATCTGTATGTTTGCATATTTTCAATGGAATTACTTGCATTGTGGATTCAATGTATGTGATGAAATTTGCGTATGAATACATGGTGTTGATACTCTGTGCATGCTATACGTTAGACATCTATATATAAACAGTATACATGTATATGTACCAATGCATGGTTCTCTGAATAAAGTAAAATATTATATATGCCTTCTCTGTTTTCACTACAGGTGTATTTCTCATTTAATATGCATCGATTTAAGATGGTAACTGTGCCAATGAAGCATGTATTTTTGCACCCGCATTTATTACCTACCCCCACCCTACATTTGTTTGGGTACATGCATGTTTTTCTTCAGCTAACTGACCTGGTTGCTTATAATATGGTTCAGTCCATAACACGGTCAGGTTCTATGGCTCCCAACTACCATGTTATAGCAGGGTCACACTGTATGTATGTTTATCATCCCAACTACTTTTTAATCTATGTTAAAGAACAGCAAATGTGACTTCTAATCTATGTTAAAGTGTGACTTTTAATCTATGTTAAAGAACAGCAAATGTGACTTTGTTTTATGATACTCATAATATCAACATGATTGCATAAATCTGTTGTGTGACCCAAAATACCAATATAAAGAAAATATCCTATAAGCACAATGAGATGCCAGGATCAACTGTATTTTTCAAGCAACTTTGTATGCATGAATACTGGTAAATATAGTCTACATCGTATGCACAGCATTTGTGGGAACATTTTCGCTGACCACATCACTAAACAGGCTCATTAAACACTGTAAAAACAACACCTATGTAAACTATCTATGAAACTTTCAACCATGCTGATTTCAAATATTTTACTAGAGTCCAACAAGAATTCTTTGTCCAGAAAAAGGCGTAATTATATGTATGGTCTCTTGCTCATAACTGAAGTAATCTATGATCATTAGAAATGAAGTTTACAGTAATGTTTTATGTTGTGGTCTACAGTGTCACAATGTTTTCACACAAACTCAAATTATAATACAGAGGGATTTTATTTTGTTAATCAAGGGTTTTATTACTCATGGTAATTAAAACTGCAAGTATTTCAGGAGATAGGGATCTATTAAAATTAAAATCCAAAACTACAAAATATAACTTACTACCAAACTTTTAATAATGGCACTGAATATATGCAATGCCATACGATAATGCACAATATATTGGACAAGAAAACAGTGAAAAATGAGTCTGGCACTTGAACAAGGCAATACTTGCAAAAGAAACTCTGTTTTCACAAACAAACAAAAAAACTTGCTTTCAGTTAGTTGTGAAATGATAAACCTCTGCAGCATATCCATAAGATTCGCAATACATTGCATATGTTACAATAGTTTATCGAGGCACATAACAACTTCAAATTGGTGCCTTTTATGTGTTTGTTGTATTTCTAGCATGCTGATTACAGACATATACACTTGCCATCTGTTCATATGCCATTTGTATCCTCAAACAAGGTTAAAATAAATTACTTCCAAACTGACTACTTGTTAGGCATCAGTGATTTTTATTCAAACTTTTAGGCCACTTCAGGCCAGTCTATTTGATCTGGTGCAGAACTTGTCTTGGTCACAGAGCCATTTGTTGCATGAATGCTTTTAAAAGATTTTATTACCAATTTCATGTCTTCCCTAAAATTTGGAAGGTACTATGGTGTTATCTTCAAAACAGAAGAAATATTGCAGATTCCTCATGCAAGAAAAATTATCCAGAACAAGTCTGAGTATGGAAGAGGAAATCACTAACAACCAAATCCTTCAGGTTTTACACCCTGCCACAGACAGTGAAAAAGGAAATTACTGACAACACCCACTCTGCTTTTACAAATTATCAAGGTGGCTATAACTTGTGCAGTTTGTAAGCTGCCCCTTTGCCGATTCGGTTATAATCTTTTAAAGATCCTGTTGGCATGTTCACTTGCTGATTATATAAGTATAAAAGGAGACATTCCAAACTTATTCACCACAATATACATCATTTAATAGTCACATGGAGGTAATGTGCCATTAGTGTTCTTCACTATGCTGGCCTGCTTCACACTCCGCCAGCCAAGAGTTCTGAAATTTATTTTTGCTGGGCTTTGCTGATAGCTAACCTAAATCGGTTTCAAAAATGAACTACACCTGAAAACTATTCCAATAACTGAAATGATCATGCTCTGCATTCTATACATGCAGTAAAATCGGATTTCAAAGAAACATTGCCCCAGTTCACAAACTTGTCAAAAATGTAACACATATGGCTTAAACATTCTACTTCAAGCCAATAATATGTACACACATCTAGCATATCTTTGATTTACCTGCAACGGGTTGTTCCACTTCCTGATCCTACCTATGCAAATTAGCACGATGGGCTCACCCACTGCAGCCTTTAAACACATCTCAATTGTCCGCCAATTAGGTAATATGTGAAATGTTGGTTTATATCTGACCTCTTTGCCTTTAATTGCCGTTATTTAAACTGCCCAAGGGATAATTTTACATCAGCTCCAATCATGACTGATTACCTTTTATACATGCTACATGTAACGAGCATGTACTGAAAGTTGGTTTTTTTTCTTCAAAACACGAACGTGTCAGACGGGGTTAGTAGTACAAAATTGTAATTTTAGCATGCCACGCCATGCTTCAAGCTGATTAAAATCAGATCTCAAATTCATGGAGGACAGTGGTGATCTGATTTAAATTGTGCCGTGTTATGGCAGGTGTGTCAACATCTTGAAAATACATTTACAAAGTGCGATCAAGTTTCCTCAGGCAAATCAAATTTTTTTTCAACAAGCCCAATGGATGCCTCACTTTGAATACAAGCCCAATCTAAAATTAGAAGGGTCCCTAGCATCAGATTTTTTTAACACTGGATCAGTCAAGTACTTTAATACATGGTAAACAAATCTGGAATGTCTTCTTTAAGTGTGTGTGTATGTGTGTATATATATATATATTTATATTTATACTAAATACATTAAAAATAACATAGCATTTAAAGTGTTGGTATAAAGCAATTTGATATACCAATACTACTGGTATATCAAATTGTGATCCGCCCATGGCGCAATAATACGCATATATAAACATTCAAGCAGTTGATTCTAGATCAATGATGAATTTCCACATATTAATCATTAGTGACGTATGAAAATAAGGATAAAAAGTATTAATAATCCTCGTTTTCTAAATGAATTTAATATGGTACATATTTCCATCACAATCCTTTCTGATTTTTGTTCCCCCTCCACTCTCATGCATAACGGACAAACTATGCCGAAATGTGGAGTTAGAGAGAAAATGAATTTGGGCTAGACTGAAACCTTGAAATAGAAATTACACCAAGTAACCTACAAAAATATGGTTTGTCGTAACGATACATGTGCACTTTCCTTGGGATTTATCTACAGTGTTTGTCAATGATACAAAGTTGCAAACCAGGTCGCCATTATAAATTCCTCGGTTACATGGTACACATACTGTGATGTATTTAATGTTATGTTTTGTCGTTGTTTCTTAAACATACTATAAATTTCTAAAAATCGATTATTATTAGCTAAATATGAAAATGTCCAAGACCCCCCCTCTCGACCATCGTAGCACGATACGGGCTAATATTTATGAAATGACGAACGTAGAGGATTTTCATTTGTGTCATCCCACGACATCTCTGGACTTGTGAATGATGGTAAAAGTTAAGTCAAACCGACCAAAGGATGTGTGTGTGTGTGTGTGTGTGTGTGTGTGTGTGTGTGTGTGTGTGTGTGTGTGTGTGTGTGTGTGTGTGTGTGTGTGTGTGTGTGTGTGTGTGTGTGTGAGAGAGAGAGAGAGAGAGTTTTAAAGTCAAACTGACCAGTGAAAGAGAGAGAGAGAGAGAGAGGGAGAGAGAGAGAGTTTATTGTTGGTAGTACTGGAGCAGAATAATGACTCTGATCAACTGTAAATATATTAAAATATTTTAATTACCTCTTTTTGGTTCATCATTTCGCTTAGTTCATATTCCACATTAATTTCCAAGCGCCTGTACGTGAATGGCAGCGTTCATGTGAATGGCGTAGCTAACTATGTGTTTTTGTAGTGCTCTACTTTTATCATTAAAACCATCTTTCATGTTTATATCATAACTATGTATTATATTCATTTAATCAATGTGAAGAAAAATAGAAACTAAAAAAGGAAACAATCAACTTATCAATATGCAAGGTAATTGTGATTAGCCACAAAAGGCATAGAACTACATTTTGTAGCGGACACACTCGGGGATGTGAGGAGTTCCTTCATTCGGCCAATACACAGCTGCCTGTCATAAATCTGAACTCCGTTCAAAGGGCAAATATATGTATTTGTATGTGATATAAATAAAATATATGTATAGTATGTACGCTGTATCAATGATATACCACGAGATGTATAAATTTCTCATTAAAAGGAAACGAAGCTTCACATATATCATTGATATATGTATATATATGTCTGTGTGTGTTTATTATCAGTAGCTGGGCATACTGACAGGATAAAACTGAAGTGGGGGGGGCAGATTTTAAACCACGTGAATTATTCACCTCATGTTTGTTAATTGGTAGAAGGAGAGTGGGTATTGTCAATAGTCATTCTTTGTTAATCACAAATAAGTGCATGTGCCTGCTATGGCTGTCTGAGATGAATTCTCAGTTTAAAGAATAAAAAGGCAAACAACTAATAATTATTCATGACTGCAGAAGATTAAAGTAACCTGTATACAGTATCATTTTGTATTAATTCTTCCCTTCTTTTATCAATATGGAAAAAATATTAACACATTGATATATCATTTCACCCCTAAGTCCATATATTCAAGAATTTCAGTTGCAGCAAAAAATTTTGAAATAACTCACAGCAAAACAATTAAAAACTTATTACATGGTTTTTGCAAGAAATATGTTCTTACTGGTACAAAAATCAATATATTCTCTTTTGTATTTTTCTTCAGTTATAAATTATTTTTCATTTTAATCCCCAAGGTATATTATTAACTTGTTCAATTGAAATTTATTAATCTCATGGTCCAAAATTTTATCTTTTTAAAATATGGTCTGTATAATATTTTTTCAAGTGGAAGAACTCTGTGTACACCTTGATTCCCAATAGTCCATATCATGGGTTACTTCCCTTGCTTTCCTTGTGTGGGAAGATGTATTTTATAACTGAATTACACTGCATATGATTTGAGAAAGTTTCAAACTTTACTGAGTTTAATATGTGCTGATCTTGCTCATAATAAAACTCGTTGGACGGCTCAATGATCTTGAAGTCTTTTTAAGAGGTTTACTCTGACTGATGAAAAATAGTTGAAATGGGAGTTACAACAATCTGAGACAATCTGACACGAGATCTTTTCCTTAATCTGCATTGATCTTACTCATTACAGAACTGATGCAATGTCCTGATCATAAACCCTATATTCCAAGTACGATAAATATGTTACAGTTTGCAATGCCATCATCAGTCCAGTACTGGATATAGTATGTAAGAAAAGCTGGCATCCAGAGTAATAACAATTCCAGCGAATCAGATGAGCAATCACGTTATTAATAAACCGAGATTTTTCTCATTATCAAACTCATCCAAGAGCATGCAGCAACTGGCATGATATTTACAAACATGCTTCAAAAACTTCAACTCAACTCAGAACAAGTCTTAAATTCTATTTACTATGAATTCATTTTTGTGCATATAATTTTTGTTGTATTATGAAAAATCATAATTGTTGATACTTAAATTTGTAGATAAAGGAAGGGTTTCTTGCTTTTAAAAAGGAACATTGCTTGTTTGTTTTTTTAAGTCATGGTTTATAGCAACCACAAAATTAACCAAAATTGGTACCCCCCCCTCCCCCCGCCAAAATACAGTGAACTGACAGTATCATGTTTTCAAAGAGTTTGTGTTACACATGAACTCTATGATGCTGGTATGTAATGTTGCTAGGTGCAAAATGTAAGATAGAATTTGTGTGACTCTTACAAAAGAACAGAAAAATGATGAAAGCAAAGTGCCTTCTCCTGCTGGGGGTAGGGTGGAGACTTACAAGTTTTTTCCTTTTACTTCTACGCAGAATGGCTGGAGTAGTGAATCGAGAGGTTACAGGGGAGGTGATGGGAATAAGCCGGCCTGGACTCTTCAATCTCTCAATAGCTCTCCCATCAAACCTATACTCTGAAAAATTCACAATATAATTACATCTGAGCAAGATGAGAGTCCTTCCAAGATCAACATATGAAAAAAAAGAACAACAGCAGCTAACTGATCGTACCAAAATATTGCTCTACTTTGAAATATATATAATTTGACACTTTGCTTGCTGATATAGCTACAATAATTATCCCCATACCACATACTAAAACTTCAAACTAAGTAGAGCTGTCTTTTAATTTATTCTTGTATCATTCATCATCACCAAACATGTGCTTTGATCCTTATAAAATCAAATGAAAAAAAACTTGGTGCATACTCCAGTGCATGCTGTTTCAGACTGCTGCTTAATTCATCATCATTTACAATTTATTCTAGTATTTCTTACAGGAAGAAGCCCTTCCACTATATATATGACTGTTTCATGCTCCTTCAATGTAACCCCCCTCCTCAAACATTCACTATCTCCATTTTCCTGGTCTTCCTCATTCCCATATTGCAGAAATAGTGGTGGAACAGGTGCAGAAAATTGTGTGTATTGTTGTTGTCGAGTGCAGTTTAGGTCAATGCCACATATGCTCCTTCACCCCAGCCTTTCATCTTATCTCTGAGAATCCTTTGGAATTTATGTGCAGTTGTCTTTTATGTAATTTGATTAAAATCTGACAATCTTTATCATTAAAATGTGGTAAGAAAGAGTGATGTTAGCTTAATACTACTAAAATATACATGAGCCATTAGTCACTGTGCTGACGGACACCGACTTGTGGACTGAACTTCTTAAGCTGTAAGGAGTGGAGGGGTTTGCTCACCTCATCTTACCTCTAAGAATCCCTTGGAATTTATCCACAGTTTGTCTTTTATGTAATTTGATTAAAATCTAATAAACTTTATCCTTAAAATGTGGTAAAAAAAGAGTGATGTTAAAAGAGTGATGTTAGCTTAATATCACTAAAATATACATTAGCTATTAGTCACTATGCTGATAATCTGGAGACCAGCTTGTGGACTGAACCATTTAAGCTGTAGAAATGGAGGGGTTTCCTCTTACAATCAAACTCCTGTTATTGGTGTGCATTAGCATAAAACCTTAGTTAATATTCTTTTAATATGCATACAGCCTGTTTTATTCATTTCATTATTTTAGAAAATTACTAAACATTTTGTTAGAGATCCTTCCTCAGCCATGAAATCAAATGGTGCACTCCAAATATGGTTAAGTCCCTAGCAGAGGCCACATTGTACTGCTCACAAACAAAATCTTAAAAACAATATGAAGTGAATAACTGTGTATGAGTTACAATACAATTATTTATGAAGTCTGAATTTGAGTTAAAAAAATTTCAACCAGAAAGGATATTTTTTATCGTAAATTATAATTTCTGCAAATACTTAACCGATCACATTTACACTGGAAAACATAACTTTGTAACCTCCCAAACCCAGGACTCCCAGAAAGATGCAGGTGCCACCTAGCAAAGAGAGACTCTAATTATAATGGTATCTGGAATGGGTTTCCTCACAGATAAACTACTAGTAGTCTTTAATCTAATTTGTGGGAAAGACAAACTTTTTATCTTTCAGGTGGTAGCTGAAGTTAAATTCCATAATATAAATTTGACTGCATAAAGTATTTGAAGGAGAAATTCACAATGAATGATTTGGACATTTTATAAATGGCCAAAAATCAATGTTATCACTATGTCCAGCATATTTGACAATTTCAAAAAGGCTGAGTGGTGGCAATAGTGGTGTTGGCAACAGCAATAGTAAGAGCAGGAGCAGAACCACTGAAAGCTGAAGCACCAGGTCTGCAACTTACTGGCAGACTTTGAAGAAAGGGCAGTGAACTTGATTGGCGTCACACCATGGCTGGTTTCTGTCTCCTTTCCTAAATCTATCGATGCTAAACTTCCAATCACATTTCCATCACTGAAATTAAAGCACAGCAATACAGAAACATTCAAATACAAAATGTGGCTTTGGGGGAATTAATTTCATTATGTAATACTTACCTGCTATTATTACATTGCTTTCAAGATGAATTTCTTCCACTAATTAGTAATAGGAGGTATAAAACAAAGATAAACATAGTCCCAGTCTGATGCATTAGTTACTTACATTATTCAAAATATTGTCCTTCTTTGACTTGGACAGAGGCTAAAAAAATACGTAAGAGCAGAGTTGGAGAAGAGAAATTCGGTAATAATAACAACAGGTAAGTATTACATAATGAAATTAGATTTACCCCCACTGCAATTTAATAGTAGAAATATGCTACCTGCTATTATATTGCTGACTTTTCCTCATTAGAGGGAGGCTGATGACCCTTTAACTATCTGTCAGAGA
>JAECUM010011763.1:0-17254 GCA_016617855.1 Megalonaias nervosa | reverse complement strand
GCCGATTTCGAGTGTCTACTCGTTCCCGTAGATGGAGCTGAAAATAATCCGAACAAATCAAGTACCAGAAAAATACAACAGCATATTCCTTGCGGTGTAGCTTATAAAGTAGTTTGTTGCGCCAGCGATAAATTTTCGTCTCCGATAAGGTTATATAGAGGTGAAAACCCTGCCGTGTGGTTACTAAAAAATTTAATAGATGAAGTTAATACAATTTCTAACAGATTACTTAGAACAGCTCCGATCAGAATAACGTCTAAACAACAACTCAACTTTGATGAGGCAGTCAATTGTCATATTTGCGAACAACCTCTGGGGGACTCCAAGGTGCGAGATCACTGTCATTTAACCGGCCAATATCGCGGAGCTGCTCATAACAGTTGCAATTTGAAATTTCATGCTCCAGATTTTATTCCCGTAGTTTTACATAACTTTCGTGGCTATGACAGTCACATCATTGTAGAAACTTTTGGTGATAAAAACATTAAAGCTAAACTAAAATTGAATAACGTGATAAAATGTATTCCAAATAATTTTGAAAAGTATATGTCGGTGACCCTCGGCAAATTACGCTTTATCGACAGCATGCAATTTATGGCAGCATCATTAGACGAGCTCGTTAAAGGCTGCAGTAATTTCAATAATCTGCGCAGCTGCTTCAGTGAAAACTATGTCGATCTGGCCAAAAAAGGTATCTTTCCTTATGAGTATCTCGACGATTGGAGCAGATTTAATGAAACTTCTCTACCTGACAAAGATAAATTTTACTCGCAGCTCAAAAATGAAAACATCAGCGACGACGAGTATAAATATGCACAAGATATGTGGAATAAATTTGCCTGTAAAACATTTGGCGATTATCACGATTTATATCTAAAAACTGATGTATTATTGCTAGCAGATGTTTTCGAGAATTTTCGTCAGGTTAGTCATGCAAATTACGGATTAGACCCCTGTTGGTATTATTCTGCTCCGGGACTGTCTTGGGACGCTCTACTTAAAACTAGCAAAATAGAATTAGATCTCTTAACAGATGTCGATATGTTTAACTTTATTGAAAAAGGCATCAGAGGCGGAATTAGCGTCATAACAAAAAAATATGCAGCGGCTAATAATAAATATTTGAAAAATCACGATAAAAATCTTCCGTCGAGTTACATTATTTATCTCGATTGTGTGAATTTGTACGGGTGGGCCATGTCACAGCCAATGCCCTGCGGTGGGTTTCATTGGATAACTCCAAACCAATTTCTCAAAGAAACTGAAAAAAATCTTCCAAAAGATATTTCATACTTTGTTGAAGTTAATCTAGACTATCCCAGTTTGTTACATGATCTACATAACGACTATCCGTTTTGCGCAGAGTCGATGACGATTGATTACAGTTTATTATCACCTGAACAACAAGCAATGACAACGGCAAAATGTTCTATCGTTAACAAGCTAGTTCCAAATTTGTTAGATAAAAGAAATTACGTCATGCATTACAAAAATCTAAAGCAAGCAGTAGATGCTGGACTAATTCTGAGAAAATTCCATCGCGTGTTAAAGTTTAATCAGTCGCGGTGGATGGCAGATTATATTGACTTAAATACGAAACGTCGTGCCGTGGCTAAAACTGAATTTGAGAAAAACTTTTTCAAGTTAATGAACAACTCAGTATTTGGTAAGACTATGGAAAATATACGCCAGAGAGTTTCGATTGAGATCGTTAATGATATCAATCGCAGAAATAAATTAGTTAGCGACGATGGTTTTGTTAGTATGAAAATATTTAATGGAAATCTTGCCGCAATACAACGACGAAAGACAAATTTAAAGTTAAATAAGCCAATCTATGTTGGTGCAGCTGTACTTGATATCTCAAAGTGGCTGATGTACGATTTTCATTATAATTTTACCAAAAAAATGAGGCCAGATTCGGAGTTGCTATTTACTGATACTGACTCTCTGGTATATGATATAAATTGTGAAAATGTCTATCAAGATATTTACGATAATAAAGATTTGTTCGATTGATCAGATTATCCAACTTGTAGTGGATTTCATGATAATTCTAACAAGAAAGTTATTAGAAAAATGAATATGTGAAAAAGATGATGCATTTTGAGGATTTCAAAGCTGCTCTTAACAATAGCGTCAGTTTTATTAAAACCAATGTAATTAGGACTAATTATCATAAGCTTGAAACGAATACAATTATAAAACGTGGACTAAGTAATTTCGATGATAAAAGGTATTGCAAAGACGGACTTAATACTCTCGCGCTTGGACATTATTTAAGTAATATTGTCTAAGCATCAGAATAATGTTTGAAAATTTAACATTAGCCGATGGAGTTAATAGCAAAATAAAAAAAAATAATGGTAAATAACCAACAATTATCATTTGAATTTAATGATGAAATTTCAGGTATTTGTTTTAGTAAATTTGATAGAATAAAACTTTCTCTTATTAGAACAGACGATAGCGAGTATTTTCCGTATCTCGAAAATCTGCGAGATGCGATTTCATTAAAATATGAAAATTTACACGATCCAATAAGCCAAAGTCAGTACACAAAAATTAATATCGACCTGGACAGATCAAAAGTTTTTGCAAAAGGTAGCAAATATCTTCTAAGCAAATTAGCAATGAAAGAGCTATTCGAAAGTCGCCGTAAGGTATCTGGCAGAATTAAGTTTCTGTTATATAATTACGAAAACGTGTTATGCTTAATAGCAAATGTGGACATTCTTTCCATAGGATTAGAAATGTAGTTTTTTAAAAAGGGAGATAATAACGCTAAGGTTTAGTTTAAAATCATTCGCGAGTTGTCGAACATAAAATATATACTTGAGTGAAATGTAAATATGACAGCATTTTTAAGACTTACAAATTCTGGTACAGTTCTGTATTTGTTAAAATAACTAGAAATTTCCTTTACGTAAATAACAATACCGTAGATTTTCTCCCTAATGCCAACATTACCAGATCTGGTTGCGAGGGCATATTTTAGTCTGTGCAGTTTTGTTATTAATTAATTAGTGAAACAAACAAGAAAATCTATTATCTGTATAATGCTATTACATATTTTTTGTCTGTAGTTTACTTCCACTTGAAAGAACGTATATGCGGATACGAATTATTTGATTTCTTCTGTGCAGTTCGCTCCAAACTGACAAAATAATAATACTGTTTTCTTTGTTTACATAACATCCACTTACAGGTTTCACAGAGTGCATAACAGGCGATCAATATTTTATTGTCTAGTGACTGGCAGTAGTTATTAGGTCTGTTATTGATTATTCCATGGCAACGGCGAACAGAGAATTCTGTTGCCCATATGTTAGAAATCGGCTATATAATATTATTCGTGTTATGCAGAATTATATATTTCTATATTTTTTTGGAAATTGGAAAAATAAAATGTGGTTTTTGTTAAGAAAATCGAACACTGTAGTTTTTAGGACTACTGTGCTTTTGGTAACCATATGATAACTATTTTATTTTAAACTTGTAAATGCGTCCGATAGCTCGATTGATAACGTGCTGAAACTCTCATCCGGAGGGTCATAGTTCGAAACCTGAGAAAGACATATGTCTGCGGGAGGCGATTTTAGGCCAAGATTTATAATCTATTAGGGGCTCCAGCCACCCCCGTCTTTAAGTACACCAATCCACTACGTCAACACGTGGTGGGTTCACTTTTGTGAATCACCCATTGGTTGATCGTTATGGGTTGGTGTGCTGACGTGAAGACGGCATTTCATCATCATCATCATATCATCATCATCATATCATCAAAAATATACAGCGGGGGGTGATATGAGGTCGTGACCTTGTGACTTCACTAAAGGGGTACCCTACACAAGGGCCATTCCAAAAGACACAATCGCAAAACTAAAAATAAACCTAATGAGATTCCAGGTCACAAAGACCAATCAGCCTTTGAGTTCTTAGAGTTTCGGTTACGGATATCTAGGAATTTTTGTAAGGCAATAAACAGAATCTGATTGGTCACTAAAATAAGACCTACACGTACGGACAGCCCTCTCTTGGGGGTAAATGTCTAAACAAAGATTCGGAGCCTCATTAGGTTTATCTGATATAACTATGGAATGGTAGACCGAATGTCACCCCGCGCTGTATATTTTTGCTTAGAAATATCGTTATCAAATAATATATCAACCATGTTATCGATAAATGTCATCACATCATCTGCCCAACCCGCTATTCTCATATCGTTTTCAACTGCGAATAACCAAACTGATCCATATTTCGGCGATATATGATAGCCTACATTTTTAATGCAATCGCTTATTATATTAGATTTTATACCAGTATATGCTGACGCTGCTTTGATTGAATTAAATCTTTTACAAAATCTATTTGTTAGATCAAATCCAACGTGTCTTATTGAGTATGACATTATATATAATATTTCATTCGTTTAATATAACATTTTGACTAATAAGTAAGAGAGACTGTCATAGTAGTAGAGATAGTTGATGTATCCTATCTCAGAGACCCTCCCTGCCCACAAAGCATATTTTTGTCAGAAAATGTGTTATCGTGCAAAAGTCATTATTTTGAGCTAACAAAGGCTGCTGACAAAAATGTTAACGTATAACGTTTTGGAGGGCAGGGGGGGTCTCTGAGAGAGGATCATCAACTATTAATACTACTGCCATAACAATTCTTCTGTCAACCATTTGCCTCATTTCGACCATCGTTGTTCCATAAAATGCTCTATGATTTTTGTAGTAAGGAGTCCAGCTACCGCTGGAAGCATTGCAGTTATTAAAAGGTTTTGTAATGGTATCGTAATTTGTTCGGCGGTTGCTGATTCTTTTTTATTCAGAGCTGATATTTTGTCTTCCAAAACATTGAATGCATCCATTAGTATTCGAAGATTATCAGTTATGGACTGTAGATGCCTCTTATTGACACCAGATGTCTTTTTTTATTGACTTAATAATGTATATTATTGGCTGTATATCTTTCTGGTTGATATAAGATGTTTTACAGCCAGGAAATAATTGAAAGTATTCCATATCTGATATAATCTGGTTGAGGTGATTGAATATATTACTTGGACTTCGGTTGCAAAATGGAACCGTGTATACGTCGAGTGGTCTCCATATCCGCCAACACTGTTGAATTCAGCCAGTCACACCCGTTACAATTAATATTGCTCCAACAACAATAATTCCAATTGGTGTGACTATTATAGTTGCCATAGTCATAATTTCCACCACACCAAGGCCAAATGTTGTTGCTGCGGCAAGTTCGCAAATCAAATCCCTGACCACATCCTTGCGTTTGTACTTCACGCATAGTGAGGTTCTCTCGGTGATTTCATATCGCAGCTGCTGTTCTACTTCGATTATTTTTTTTCTCATCGGTATGTTGAAAATCTATCATAGTTCTTCTATTAATAATGTGTGATTATGAAGTATAATTTCTCAATAAGCTGGCTTTTCTTCAGCTGGTAAATCAGCTTATAATTTTTTTATTATTGTTAGTGTACCCCATCCATGTTTCGTTCCGGCTAAAAAGAACAGGTATGTTCTGGACATGCGCACCATTTAGATGTGAGGTTTAGGTGTATCAATCTACGGTACTTTCAAAAACAAGTCGATCATTTATTACGCCCTCTTAATAATGATCTTGAATCTCGCAACACAGGCGCGTCATTGTCAAACGCGGGATTGGATATGTCTTTGAAGTGAGCCATTGTTTAGGCATTTATGGTTTAGTCTAATACAATTTGCGAGACAACCAAAATCCACTCCCATTACCATATATGCAATCCTCAAATCGGATATACATTGCTGAGCGGCTTCATTGATAATTTTACTAACTGGGGATGGCATTGTTCATTTCAATGGAAGTGTAATTGGTATCCGAGTCACTAATCGCCATAGTCAATCTTGAATCGATTTAACCACCTGCGATCCTAGAAGTTTTAATTGATCAGCAGCAGTGTGTTTGATGCCGTCAGTGACTCGCATTGTAACTTCTTTAGCGATCGGTACAGCGTGCGCTGACAAGGCCACGCGCACCTTCAAAGCTCCCGTAAACAGCCTATGAACAACATCGACAAGGCCATATATCATGTGAACGTAATATGTCATGTACACAGGAATTATGGAATGACAACATTCACGAGTCTTCCGCATCCACGTACAACTGTCATTGTTTGAAATATGCCAAGCTGTAATATACAGTTGCATTGTCAAACTCCACACACTAGTCCACATGTGGCCGTGTTGATCCACAAGTGCAAAACAAAGTTACGTCAACCGGTTGTTGTTGCATGGAAGATACTCGGGTGAGGGACCAATCGATATAAAATCACTGAGGGCCTCAGTTGGGACAAACCAAAATATATATATACTCCTGCTACGATTGCATTGTTGAGGCCGAGGCCTCATAAACTTCCGCTAAGAGCGTCAGAGGTTGGATTAACCTGAGTCATCGAGGTAATAACAACAATGTCTTCGGCGAAATTGTATCCCATGTGTAAGATTCATTTGTCCGCTGCAATCTCATTAAAATATTCAGGCCAACAAAGAACCGTTCTTAGCGACGAATTTGCAATATCAACAACGTATTGTGGAGATTCAGTTCAAATTACAGAGCTGAGTGTGGGCCTGCGTACGTGTATGAATATTTTAGAGTCTTTACCAATCACCTCTATGATTCTATGTTGGATATCATTATTTATAGATTCAATCTTGCACGCGTCCGGGAGAGCCCAACAACATACCAAGTACCTTCCCCTTCGTTGTAGCCAGTGCTAACTATCACACGAGTGTTTCAAACCTGTCCACGAGTTCATGGCCTGCGGTCGCGCAATTAACAATGGGCTAACGGATACCTTTACCAGAAACTTCTTCTTCTTCCGGTCTCCCATGTACACAACACTGTTAAATTCCTTGCACTCGTCGCCTGTTGCTGCAGCCTTTATGAACCTCTCCTGATGTCCCCACCCAGCCCAAAGTGAGGCTGATACATTCTTGGAAAGTTTCTTATCTTGATCTGTTACGAAATCTTTCCAATCGCTGAGTAAAAGCAACAAAATTTTACCATATTTTCATCGATCTCGTGGCGACCTAGCTCGTTAAATATTTTGGGCGTGATATCTTTAATTTTCGCATGGGTGCCACTGTTGATTATTCTTGGACCACCGAGACGACAGCCGCCGAGCTGTCCTGAGAATCGGACCAGGCTCATCTTCAGTTTCCACCATATTTTTGGTGGTTTAAGTGCCTTTCTTGATTTGTTCCGCGGTTTCGCGCTTTGATTTGATCAGAGATGTGAACATTTGTTTTAAAACCCACTGTGAGCCCTTCCCATTTGGCTTGTCGGGACGCATCCATATCTCCGACGAGTTCACGAACATCTTTGTAATCGTGAAGACATTTCAGTTGATCCTGTGCAGATTTTTGTGGCATACGTCAGCATACTCGGCTATGACTTCGTTGGTGGTATTCATTTTATACATCGTATGGTTGTTGAACTGATTTATTCAAAATAGGCTGATACTTACTCGGCCCATCAGTCAAGTAAGTCGTGAGGAAATTATGTTGGTCCTGGGTGATCTACGAGATCATGTTCCAAAACCCAACCCATGAGTATCAGTGGCACAACAGGTTCAATGAATGTTTATAAGGCCATGCCCGTCAATACCACGAAATATCATCAACATCTTACAGTTGTCCCTTGTTACTTTAGACATGTATTCGTATCATTGTGTCACATAGATCACGTCTGTGTTTTTGTGTCTGGAAAATATTCTCGCGAAGTTGTCTTGGTGTTGAAGCATCACATCATTGTACACAACAAGATTATTTAGGCTTGGGTCAGGGTCATGACAGGTCATGACAGGAAGAGAAATCAATGATAGAAGCTTTGTTTCTTGACAATGACGCAAGCGCTTCCGTAAAATCCATGACAACATCATAACATGGTTGATAACCAGAGGATGGAGCAATCAGATACAAACGATCCCACGTCAACCGCCTCATAATCAGATTCAACAACGGTTCAGTTTTCCCTGATCCAAACGGGCCAATGATTAGCGCGTGAACTGAGCTTAGAAATATCGCCGTGCTTAGGTGGCCTAGGCTTTGCTGCAGAAAGAAGTCAATGACGGTGAAGAAATTTCTTATGCGTGATGCCATGTTAAAGGTTACTTGTTGTATAACATAATCATGCCTTCATATTGTATTTGTTGCAGCACAAAGCACTTTCTGCAAATCCCTAAAATGTTAAAAAATGTAATGGTCAAACTGCGATCTCTGGAAATTGTGTTCGATCTTTTGCAAAGAGGTTAACTTTTGTGGGACCTTGTAAACGCAAACGCAGGTCTAAAATCTTGGTGGCGGTGTAGTTGCTGGTGCGTTAGCGAAGCTACCAGGTACACCATGGAGGAGATGTCCTGGTGAAAAGCATCTCTGGCTCAATTCCGGACTAGAATAGAGTTACAACGGGCCTGGAACATGGCAGGATATTCGACTTGATTGTAATAATCAACCAAAGTCTAGAAAAGAGCCTATCAGCCACATTACCGACATGATCTCGTGTACAAAGTATCAAGTGATATCCGTACTGATATAGATTTCATCCATGACTTGAATGTGATCAGTCTTACACTCAGAGAAAGAATTGCCAGATGGGTCATCACAGGAGGTATGAAGGCTAAGATTGCACTTGGATGTAGCACCGTAATATAGGAAACATAAATAAGAAAAGCTTTGTTTCATTGTCCGCGATATACTACACGTGGATCTGGGGAAATAATTTCTAGGAGCCGTTGCTGAGTTGTTAACAAAATATAAGGCGTAGTGTTCATGTTCGACATGTTAATATACATCGCAACCAGGCAATTGTGGAACGATTTAACTGTACACTTTCGGAACGTTTTCTTCGGACATCAGCGTGCACAGGAATTGTTAATGTGGTCTTAGACTTTCACAATGAATTTCCACCAAGGTTTATTTTGGGATCTATGCATGCCAGTACGGGTAAATAGTGATTCCATGAGGGAAAATCCACCGTTTTGGATTTTTCTTCAACCGGAAAGATTTGCTTTGTGTGTGAATTCGCCTCATTGCTGCAAACATTCCACATATCGTGCCACAGATCAGTTTCCATAATCACACATGCAACTCCTTCTGCCTTTCAAATGCTAACGTTGCCGCCTACCATAATCAAGTACTTTTTGGGCATAGTCCAACATATTCCTCGATAGGCATATCAGAGCTTACATTTTTGAAATTTCCTTAAACTGTAGTGCGGGTTCTTCTAAACAGTGGCTGATCTTTCAGATACTCGCTTGTATCAAAATCATTTTTCAAACTTGGTTCAGCCATATCCGCCTACAAGAGTCTGTATCCGTGCACCACGTCTTGATGTTGTCATTGTATCGTGGTTTGATTATATCATAATACACGCGTACATGAGCAGTTTTGACTAAGTCCAACACAAACGCACCAACATAGATTGCTCTGTCAGTTGTTTCAGTTTATATCTTTTGACTGTGTGCAGCAATGAGTCCACCATCAAAGATCTTCGGGGACTCGAACGCGTATTCAGCAAGAAGCCATCATTCTCACTGTCCAGAATACGGTCAACGCTGATAAACTTGCGAAAATTCTATGTTGTTTTTCCAAACACAGCATTATTCAAGAGTCATTTTCAAACTCGTTGGTTCCCACAGTACGCAGGTCCGTATTCCATTTGTATCTCTGGATCCATCCATACATTCTGGCGAAAGTATAGCACTCGGTTGATTTTGCATATATGCATACCCAATATAAGATATAATTGCAGGTTTGGTACGCGGACTAGATAGTTGTTCTTAGTTCTCAGAACAAACTTAACGCCTTCTGTAAACTTTCGTTCGAAATCATCCTCGATTTCACACTGATACAGGGACAGTCACTCGTGAAGCACCGACAGCACTTCCAGTGCAAGCGGATAATCGTTATGAACTTTTGAGAAGCTCGTTTGGATATTCCAGATCAACTTCCAAGACGTACCCGATATCACCACTTTTGTTATACTTTCGATTGCAATTTTCCACTCTGTGTGAGAGGGATCAATCCAATCAAACTCATCAACAGGCATGATCTGCATCATCTCTAAAACATTAAAGTTCTTTGCGCAAAGATAAATGATGTAACTGTTTGGAACAGCGGGGTTGTATCCGTCTACAGGCGGAATGTTGGCCCAATTGTTGCTGTGGTTTGCCATTGAAATCCCGCTGGATTCTTCTTTGAATAAATCAGTTTTGACCTTTGTCAGTGAGCTGTTCCATCTCAACCTTGGTTTTATACAGCAATCCGTCCCAAACCATTCCCGATAACAAAAACATTAATGTTCGGGATGAGGTATATAAACGCACATGGCAGTATCATGGAAAATCTCAAAAATATCCTCAAGCAGAACACATATATTCTTAAATACGCATCATGACAGTCGCCCAGGTTTTGACAGCCAAATGCGGACGAGAAATTGTTTGCATGTGTGTACTCGTTAGTGGAGATACTATCGCGAGAATGTATCTATTGGTGGTAATTGAATTTCAGCCAACTTGTTCTAATCGCTGATGTACTCGTAGGGATAAAATACGAATAAGCAAAGATATACGTTCCATCGTCAACACCACCACCGTATTGACGAGTGACTGTAAAACAAGCGTTACCATTCGCTGCAAGGTTTCTAACGAGTTTTTCCTGGCTGGAATTGAGAAACTGTAGCGAGTCAATAAACTGCAGCTGACCCAGCCTAAACGCCATTTTGTTGGGGATTGCGCATATTGGTGCCTTTGATGCTTCTGCAACACCTTGCCTGATAAGGTAACTGTCAGACCCACGCAGGTTACGAGGCACAACGAGGATTCTTGTTTTACTTGGGTAAATTCACAAGTATGATTCGAACCTCCATAAGGCAGTAACTGAGTAGTCCACCGAGAATGCTTGACCAATAAGTGAATAGAACGCATACTTGAACTTAACAAGCTGGTGAAAATCATGTGTTCACACCCCTCTTATATTAGTCAAAGTGAAAATCTAGGCCATTTTTAGTTACTATTCTATAACTTATTATATACATATCCATACATGGTCCTGTGTAATAGAAGGTATAAACAGTCCTGGAATAATAGAGGTCTCAAATATCGATTAGCCACCAACAATAATTTGAGTAGTATTTCACGTTGAAGGTTATCATTTTCAGTTCCTTGTAGAAAGTCGAAAAATATTCAATACCGCTTTGAAAATAAAATGCACACATGAATATTCCATTTTTACATTTTATGTCACAAAATCTCTATTTCTTCCTTGGGAAATGAAAGGAACGCAGAAATAAGCTATTTTCTTTACTGGATATATCTTTATACATGAACTGGTACTGCTACCGTAACAAATAGCACAGAGCTACACTGGGTCTACACTGTGTCTACATTGAGCTACACTGGGTCTGTATGCACATTAATCGGTCTGCCAGTTCCTAGCAGCGTTTGCACTGAGAAATTCACTGATAGGGCTCCACTCAAGTGCATAGGCTGTGTGTGTGTATTACAATTCCAATAATAGTGGTCGGTTTGTTTACCACGCGAGCGCTGATACAAATCATAATAGTGTACATGTATGTGGACGTGTTCGTGGACGTATATGTACTTGTGTCTGTACTCAAGTCATATTCGTTGAGCACTTGTCTTTGTCTTTGTCATGTTGGCGGAGTTTATGTTAATCTGAGATGTGTATAGTAGTATGATAATAGCGGTCTTGTTGGGTTGCTGATCTACTTTGAAGTCATCTACCCCACATGATTACCCTCTAGCATGGGCGCCTTTTCTTAACTTTATTTGGAGGTTCGCATAGATGGGTTTGTAATGTGAGAATAAAGTAATGGGTGCGTAGAAGTATGTGACCAAGAGCAGTAACAAACGTCCAAAAGTGCTATTAAAATACTACTCCTCAGAATAGAATTCAGTCCAAGATTCACATGAGACTATCTTTCATTCACAATTTTCTATGTTGATGGTTACGGAATCACTGTCTTATGAGAATCAATAACCAAGTGATGACAAAATTCCTCAGGTGAAATCTATGGCCTCTGAAATGTATCAAAGAATGAATGTTATCCTTGATAATCATTGGGTGTTATTTTTCATTCATTTTAGCATTAGGGTCCGGGGTGGGCTGGGGTTGTATCCACTGTTGGAACCGAGAATAAACGTCAAGAACATTAAATTTAAATCGAAATACTGCTTCTTCGATCAAAATATTACTTCATCAATGTCTGTTGTTGTTGTTGTTTTGTTTTGTTTTGTTTGGAGGGGTTGGGGTGTGTGTGCTTGTGTTATGCTAATAGAACAGCCCTGCATCAAACTTAACACTACAGTCAAACTTAAAATACTCAGAGTGTAATGGGACATTTATTTTGCTAGAGTTTGTAGTCTTAGAGTTTTTGATTCTGCAGCCAACAGGTGGCTTTTGGATGAGACTGAGCAACTTATTCGATACTGAATATTTAAGTAACTACTGTTTGAGTTACTAAACGTTTGCATACGTACTTTGTATGCAAATCTCCCTATAGACCTGGACAATAAATTGTTCACTGGTTGCTTACACAATGAAGAAAGGGCCAGATGGAGGGTCTGCACTAGTTGCTTTATAGAACTGTTACGGTACAATTGCCATTTATTCTTGAAGCTGTTTTTTTTTTTTTAATTTTATTTATAAATAGTCCTCTAAACCTGAAACTCCTCGACTTAAGCACTAAACTTTGAGTGCATGTGATAAATAAACTGAAATACATGAGGTTTCTAAGTAGCAATACATAAGAGGCAAATATCTGTTAAATGTGTTTAGTTTATTTTGTAACAATTTTAAAAATATAAGACCTATGACAATGACAATTTTGAGTTTGAGTAAGTTCGCAAATTTTAGAATTTTGTGAATAAAGGGACTAGACTCTTTATGCATATATGAATTAGGTTGTATATATATTTTATGACATCTATTGAAAGACCATCTGTTTTGAAAGACCATTTTTGTTAGCAGAAGGGGATGTTCACCCCAGATGGTTTAACTATGTTTTTTCCTTGTCAAAATTCAAAGGAAATAACGCTGTTCAGATAAACAGATAATTTTCTCAAACAAGGATCTTCTGAATAAAGTCTCGTTATACCTAAGGTGATTTAAAAGGACATGGTTATAATAAGATGTATTTGTTTTTCGCTGGTTTCTGTAGAGTGTCTCAGATGGCTGTAATATAACACAGGAAGAGGGTTACAAAAGCCAGATGTCAACTACGCCTGTGGGGCCCACAGCAGGATCAATGTGGGTTATGGAGAGCCTGCCAGTACATAATCTGCAAAGACAGAAAAGAAACAATCCATGTGGCGTTCAGATGTTAGAACCGACAGTTCAGGATGCATCAAAACTGGATATTGTAAGATTGCTCATATATTTTCATGGTGATCAAATGTACAGATTTTGCAAATACATTAATGATATTTTCATTGGTACTTAAATCTGTGGATAGTGATAGATCCCAGTCTGTTGTCTTAACAGATGTGGACTTAAAATATGTTGATGGTTGATAGACCCCAGTCTATTGTCTTACTAGATGTGGACTTAAACACATGGATTGTGTATAAGACTTCTGTCTATCGTCTTTATACAGGTGAGGATGAATATGTGGACAGAGCTCAGTCTATTGTATTTATACATGGATCATTGGTTCTCGTTTCTTGAAATTCGTGATTTGTTTTATTTCCCCCAATACATGAAACAGCGATGTCAGGATTAGAGAACCTTCAATTTACTACTTTACAATGAGCATGAAAGTGGAATTTAAAATTCTGTTTGAATTGCAAAATATGTATGATAATATATTGAAAACGTGTCCATTATATATGTGTAATAATGGAGATTTTTTTTTTTTTGTTTTCATTTTTCATGTGAATAGGAGTATCTGGAAGGGTTAGACTCTTTGAAAAGTACGAGTTGCTTGAGCTTGCCAAACAATATGATCTTTCAGAAGCAAACCCTTCTATAAGGAAACAATAGATATATAATATTTTGGTTCAATATTGGTGGAAAATATTTTTTTAATAAAAGTGTTTTGGGTTTGATCAGTAGTTCTTTATTTGGCTTCGATAGGAAATTAAAAGAATTACAGTTAAAAAAACAGATGTAAATTGGGTTAAGAAAGATTCAGCTTCAAAACGAAATAAAAATCACCGAGAGAGAGAGAGAGAGAGAGAGATGTAAAGAAAGAGAAGAGAAACAAATGCAAATAAAAAAGAAGAGGTGGAAATGCAGATGCAGAGGGAATGAGAAGAGGAAAAAAGGGAAATACAATTTAGATTAAAAGAATTAGAACTGGCAGGCAGACGTTTCTCTTCTCTTTCACACACATTTTCAGGTTTCAGATCTTGCCAGAAATATTAGGTTAGTACCCCCTTTTAATGAAAAAGAAGTTGATCATTATTTTCCTCATTCTGAAAAAAAAAATGCTGAAATATTTCCATGGCCAAGAGAGCATTCGACTTCATTATTACAAAGTATACTTATTGGCAAGGCTTGTGAAATCTATACTTTTCATTGTCGATTGTTATGTATATTTAATTTAATTGTTTGTCTGTTAGTTTTAAAATTTTTTATTTCATTACATGATATTGTAATGTAACATTGTTTGCTGGACTTGACCTTACCCAAAATTGAGTTCATTTCTGCTTGACGTGATTGACTTTTTTTATTTTTTTATTTCATTTATGTAAACAACTAATAATAGCTTCATTATTCTCTATGTGTATGAGCTTATTAACAGAATTATTATTCAGGTAAAGAAGAAGGAGTAAATATGTTGATCTGAGTCAGGGTTTTTGTTAAATTTTACGAAGCTTTTTGTCTTTACTCTTTCCTGTTACTTATTTTAAGAGCATAAACTCGTAACACGGTAAAACAAGATGCTAATTATGACGTGGTTATCTTGCAGGGGTATGAGTTGATTCCTGAGGCATATCGACAAAGATTTAGAAATTCAAGAAAAGAAATTGGACAAACTGATGTCGAATTGAGATTTTTTGTTTTCATTGATTATGCAATTGGAGTATCTGGATTTGTCTGTGACTGTCAACTGATGAACATGTCAGTACACAACTATTATCACCGTTAAACAATATGTCAAATTACAAAATGACCTGACTAATATGATTCTGAGCAATTTGGGTTACAGTGTACAAGTATCCCATCCATTTTGTATTTAGTAACCTTGTTTAACCCTAGTAATAGTCATATGACGAGCTATTCATCACATGAGAGTGACTGTCATGTCATATCCACTCGAGTCATATTACCAAAACGACAATTTAAAGTGAAGTCAAATCTTATTGGTTCCATGATATATTGATGGAATAACTGATTATCCATTGATTTTGTGCTGTGGTTCAAATGGGCAACATGAGAGGTAGAGATGTGTTATTTCAAGTTTACAAGTTTTCAAGTTTTCAAGTTGTCATGTATCCAATTTGATATGGAAATTTGCTTTGATTTTGTCAAAAGGACACTTCAACTGATTCTAAATGTAGAGACATGAGAAATGTCAGTAATTGTCTAAAACAGTTAATATATGCAATGATGAACTCCACACAGATCTGTCTGCAATCATTTTAAGGTTTTATGAATAGGTGAGATCAAATCCCAAACAACCAACATCATGCATACAAGACTTGGGTTGATTAATTGGACCACCTTAAAATATAATTATGTACGTAATTAAACACACATATGAAATCCTTTTGCATCATCATTTATAACTCACCACATTCATGCAGTCTGTGAATTAACAGTCTGTTAGATCTGTAAAATTGTTGATGTTTCAGCTAGAGTTCAATTTAGAGTATAGAATATCCTTAAGTTCAAACGTTTAGAGAGCAGGCATAAAAGGGCTAGATTAAGTTAACTGCAAGGACACTTACACGGAAAACTAAAAGAGTTGTGTATTATAAAGACACTGTGTTGGGACTCCTATCATGATAGCACATTTTATTTGTTTTCTCTTGACAGATAACCCGTTCATATTAACATTTTTCTCTTTCCATGCATTTAATTTGCAGCCAAACTGCTTGCCATATCTTGAAAGTATTGTTGTCAAAATATTCTTCCTAAACTCTTTTGTCCTGTAATGGAGAAATATTGTAGTTTATTTTTGCAAAATAGAATGTCTAGCAATCCATCTAAGCTGTTTAATTTAATACATTTACTATTTTTAAAAAACCATGTCGAAGTTTTATGTGAAGAAAAAAAATCAGTAACATTTTATTTTGCAGACTTGTGTAAACTATCAGTATCAGCTGGTCACGTGTAATGTAAGTGCTGTAAAAGGAGATAAAAAGAAAACAGTGGATGTGAATATTAACATTCTTGAGAAAAACATTCCATCAGATAAGGTATGTATTTTAATTTCACTCCATTATTCAATGCAGATTTGTCACTATTGTCTTTTACAAACACATTTTGTGCAAAAGTTCAGGATTTCCTTCCATCCATATTAGACTTCACAGGAGTCAGTAGTGTTAATCATAAGATGTTAATGAGTACAAATACTCAGTGGTTTTAGCAAGTCAACGAAGTCAGCACAGTTGCTTTTGTTACATCAATGACAATGTAGTTTTGCAACAGGGATATATCTAAAGATCAGATCAGCAACTATTATAATAATTGTGTTCTAAATGTATATGAAATTCTAATAACATTAAAACATGATGATTTCATCAAGTTGATAAACTAGCTCAATTATAATAAAGGCTTCAGTTTATAATAGCAGTTAATCTCGACGTCTAAACTGCAATAATGATTTTTGCATACATTAACAGTTAATGTATTAGTTGAAAATCAGTAATGATTTTAATTTGCAGTAATATTAATGTATACGTCTGAAATACACCAATACATTAGCGTACAGTAACTGTGAATGTATATTTCTGAAATGGAATGTAATAATTATTTTACTTTCCATTTGCAATTAGTGTATATTTCTCAAATAAAATGCAATAATGATTTTAGTTTTAAGTTAATAAATGTCTGAAATGCAATAAAGATTTTTTTCGCTTGCAGTGATATATATATATATATATATATATATATATATATATATATATATATATATATATATATATATATATATATATATATATATATATATAGTCTTAAATGCAATACTGATTTCAGTTTACAGTAATAGTTTA
>JAECUM010011762.1:0-65867 GCA_016617855.1 Megalonaias nervosa | reverse complement strand
TATATTGATGGCGACTCACCGCAGTTTACTCATATAAGATCTTCGATGCTAGCCTACGTTTCGATAAATCTACTGTCGATGATAAATAGATTTCCTCGTTACGCTGTCAGAGTTGCTACTGATTCGTTTTATATAAATAAAAAATATACGGATTTGTTAAAACCGCTACTCGGTAATGGTGAATGGGGATCATGGAGAATAAAACAAGAAAATATACTTAGTTATTCTGAATCTGCCGACGTTGAAATTAAGGAAATATATTACAAGAATAATCAAATATCAGAATTGTCATCTGCACCATCTGTATATGACCCTGTGGCTAGACATTAGACTGTTTATGTTAATGAATGTGGTGGTTCAGGTAAAACAACTCGTGCGATTAAATTATTCCTGAACAACCATTCAGATATAATTGTTTTGACACCGACACATGAACTCGCCAGAGAAATAAAAGAACGAAGAGTAAAATCATGTACATATCATAGTTTCTTCAGAAGGTGCGGAGACACATGGACTCCTGAGCGAATGGGTGAGAAATATATACCTAAGTATATTATCTGGGACGAGATAGACACGGTATCGTTGGAAATATTAAAAATATTCCTTGAATGGTTATTGACTAAAAATACCGCTGTAATAATGTGTGGCGATCATGGTCAACCACCACCCTTTATTGGACAGTCTCCACATGAATGACTGAAAACATTTGTAGATTACTACGAAGAAATAAATGATAATCATAGAGCTATTGATGAACCACTGAAAGAACTTAAAAGGCTAATCAGACTGCAGCCAGATAAAATACAGTGTGAGATAATGCGTAAAGTAATTCCAGAAACTAATATGAATGATTTTTTGAATTTATGGAGACCTGCTGATTTGATAGGCGCAAGTAGAAAGATAGTTCGTGATGAATTGCAAGAGAAATTATTTACCTTACATAAAGAAAAGTTTTCAAATTTACCTGTACCATTATGTTATCGCCCAGCAGATACTCGACGACAGAATAGTGAAGTTGAAATTCCTGGTGGTGGGATACAAAATCTTGTATTGAATGATATTGTTTTGGTTGCTGTTGATGTTGTTGAGAGCGCGTTGAGCATGGATAAATCTCCATGGACGTTAGGATACGCTATAACGATTCAGTCGTGACAAGGATTAACTATTTCTGATACAAATATCTGGATTGTCGATGATCGGATCGAATGGTCAAATTTAATTTATCTCGCAGTATCTCGAGTCAGAAGAATATCTCAACTACACAGGGTTATCATAGATTATGTAATAACCGAAGAAATCACTAACGACTTTGTTGTCATAAAGAAAAAATTGGCGAGCTATAAGCAATGTGACACAAAAAAAAAAAAAATAAGCGCGACTTTGATATTGATATTGAATTTACTGTAACACTAAAACAACGACAGAATAATCATTGCGCAAGCTGTAACGCAGTAATGTTGTGGCAGTATTCGAATAATAATCCAAGACAATTTACCGTTGATAGAATTAATAGTAGTCTTGGTCACACACGCGAAAATGTGATGCTGACATGTCTTGAATGTAATCGACGTAGAGGTGCTAGTTTACAAAAGTGAACGCGGTGGTAATTGTGTGTCCTCAGGAATTACTTGTAATTGTTCACGTACAAATCCACGTTGAGGAGCCGTCGAATCTAGTCTGTAGATTGCAGGTCTACCTGTGGATCTTACCACGCTAGAAATTTTATGTGTAGTCACACTCCAGATAGGATCAGTTGCTCTTTTTTTACCACCTTCAAGTTCACCAGGTTCATGTAAATATCTTACAGTTACATTACCTACTACTAGTTGAGAGGAAGATTCACGTCGTTGTATTGGTACATGTTTCTTTGTAATTGCATTAGCAGGCTTCATAGAAGATACACGAGTAATTTCATTATTTAACGCAGCTATCACACTTGGTAACCTTGCAACCCATTCACGAGATCTCTCCCCGGACTTAAAGTCAGTGGATATTTCCTTTGCATATTGATATCCAAATAACCGCTCAGCAAGTGTTCGATTAAATCTTTCAACGATTGCCTGATCACGATGAATTTCAGTATGTCCTCGTCTGATTTTAACGTTATCTTTTTTCATCAACGATGATGCTGCACCAAGAAATTCTTTGCCAGGATCAACTTGTAATAGCTGTGGCCATCGCAAGGGTCCTGGTTGATAAATTCGTTCAAACGCAGATGCAACTTCAGTTGCTGTCTTTGTTGATAATGGTTCAGCTTCTTTATATCTACTTGCAACGTCGACAACGGTTAACGCGTATTTGTACGTGCGTGATTGACGTCTACTAATTTTAATGGTGTCATGTGGTAAAAATAAAATATCTGTTTGATGAACTTCATTAGGGGTGCTGACATCAAAATGTGCATACTGAATTTTTTTAGGTGGTGGTAGATAAATTTGCCATATTGCCTGTCGTGCTAACCAATTTGCAGCAACAGAACGTGAGACTTTTGCTGCTTCAGCAAGTTTACTAATCGCTGCTCTGCCTCTCCAATATCCTCTTGGGCTATAATAAACAGATTCCATTATAATAGTTATATAATTAATTACCCAGCCCCTAACATTATTTTACCTTTCATAGCAGTTTTTACTAGGAAGCTAGCAAGTTTTTCTCTGAGAGATTTATCGGGTATAGAATTTAACGCATGAATCAATTTCACATCTGCGAGATGCCGTTGTTGTAAATCTTTGCTTTTATACGCAACATCATGAACGTGACACGCTTGATCAATCGCATTTATTGGATGCTCTCCAGGTCTTGGTTGGTTTCGTTCATCAAGTCGGATATCAAGTCGAGTTCCAGGACCACAATAATTATATCCAGGATGATGTTTCTCACCAGGGTATTTAGCCCATGGAGCTCCTGTTATTTCCCTAATGAAGCAGCGATATCACCACCTGTCTTTGTCGATGAAATAAATTTATATTTTCTTGTGCCACATTTTACACATTTGCCTGTAATTGCACGTCTTTTATTTTTTGTTGTTATTGTTGTTAATCCAGTGGTGGACGTGGGTACTCTGCATCGAACACAATATAAACTCATAGTATTTATTGTATGGATATAATTGACTTCTCAGCGACACGAAAACAAGAACCAGTAAGGCACCATCCAGCACTACCAAATTCTATTAAAATGATTATTATAGGCCCATCTGGATCTGGTAAGACACAATTATTACTTAATCTGATAATGCGATGGCTCAAGTGGGATAAATTATATTTGGTAGCACCATCTGTAGATGATCAACTGTGTTATGAAGTACTTAAAGATTATAACGAAAACGCAAAATTGCTGAATGAAGACGGCGTTGATGTTGATTTTATTACCGATATTGATGAAGCTCCATCCATAGATGATCTTGATGGATTTATTAATAACCTAGTAGAATATAACGATATTATGTTAGATAAACAATCAAATCCAGTTCGGATATTTTCCAGAGGCAGACATAAAAATACTGACGTGATCTATGTTACTCAGCGATATACACAAATACCTAAAGTGATCAGAGACAACTGCAATATTTTAGTCGTGTTTAATGGAGTCGATACACATACTCTGCGAAATATTTATCAAAATTGGTGTTCAGGGGATATGGACATAATCAAGTTCAAAAACTTCTTTTCGAAAGCACAAGCTACCCGACACGGATTTATTACGATAAATTTACATGACCCAAGATCCAGGTATCGTATAGGCCTGGATAAAATCTTTGGTTAATTACAGCAGCAGAGGAGGTGAACGACCAATATTGAGTGACCCGGCGAGTAAACGAAACACACCATAAAATAAAAACAAAGAGTCAGAGATAAAGTAACGAGATAAGCTAACCCAATTAGATAAAATCTCATGGCCTGACAGAGTCAGGGTTCGAGGTTTTGGTTTAGCGTTATCGACATTATTTTCAGCCTTCGTAGGAACCTTTATTTTTTAGACAAATGACGATACAGACAAATGGCCTGTTCACCTCCTCTGCTGCTGACCCAGATGGACCTATGATAATTGCTCTGATATAATTTAGTAATGCTGGATGGTGCTTGACTGGCTCTTGCTCTCGTGTCGCTGAGAAGTCAGACACATTCATGTTGTAGAAATATAATAAGTATATTGATTTATATTGTGTTTGATGCAAAGGCCTCACCGATACCGTTGGATTAAACCAATAACGACAAGGAATAAAAAGCTTGCACTTAGAGTCAAGTGTGTGAAACGTGGTACAAAAATACAAATTTGTCTCCTCATCGCTAGCGATGGGAACAAAACGTGGTGGTCATATCGCTGCTTCACTGGGAAAATTACCAGGGGCAACATGGGCTAAGTATCCTGGCTAGAAGCATCTTCATGGATATAATTGTTGTCGTCCTGGAACCCGACTTGATATCCGACTTGACGAGAAACATCAACCAAGACCAGGAGAGTATCCAATAAATGCGACTGATCAAGCGTGCCATGTTCATGACAACGGGTATACAAATACAGATCTACAATAATGACATATTGTAGACGTGACGTTGATTCACATGCGGAAGTCTGTAAAAATAAATCTCTCAGAGAATCACTTGCCAACTGGTTGATACAATCTGCAATGAAAGGTAAACTAGTGCTAGGGGCCGGTAATTAATAATAAGATAGCTATTAGATGAAGTCAATTTATTATTACCCAAGAGGATATTGGAGGGGTAGAGCAGCGATTAGTAAATTCGCTGATGCGGCAGGTGTCACACGTTCTGTTGCTGCAGATTGGTTAGCACGACAGGCAATATGGCAAATTTATCTACCACCACCTAAAAAAATTCATTATGCACATTTTCATGTCGGCACTCCCAACAAAGTTCATCAAGCCGATATTTTGGTTTTACCACATGATACTATTAAAACTGGCAGACGTCAATCGTGCACATACAAATATGAATTAACTGTCGTCGACATTGCAAGTAGATACAAAGAAGCAGAGCCGCTATCAACTAAAACAGCAACTGAAGTTGCAACTGCGTTTGAGCGAATTTAACAATGTAGCGGCAAGCGATGGCTACAGTCGCTACAGGTTGATCCTGGCAAGGAATTTCTTGGTGCAGTAACATCTCTGATGCAACAACATAAGGTTAAAATCAGACGAGGGCACACTGCAATTCATTGCGACCAGGCAATCGTTGAGCGATTTAATGGACAACTTGCTGAGCGATTGTTTGGATATCAGTATGCGAAGGAAATATCCGCCGACCTTAAGTCCGCAGTCCCGTGATCTCGTGAATGGGTTGAAAGACTACCACGTGTGATAGCTGCATTAAATAATAAAATTACTCGTGGAATTTCTATGAAACCCATCAATGCAATCTCGAAGAAACACATACCATATAAGCGACATGACTCTTTCTCTCAGAAACCATTACTCGGTAATGTGACTGTCAGATATTTATATGAACCTGGTGAACATGAAGGCTTTAAAAAAGAGCAACTGATCCTGTTTGGAGTGTGACCACACTAAAAATTTCCAGCATGGCAAGATCTACTGGCAGGTCTGCAATCTACAGACTAGATTCAACTGCCCCTCAGCGTGGATTTGTCCGTGAACAATTACTAGTAATTCCTAAAAATACAGAATTACCACCGCCTTCACTTCTGAGAAGGATCATTCATTAGCAAATCAAGGAGATAGCTGCTCGACGTCGATTACACTCAAAACAGGTCAACATGACATTTTCGCGTGTTTGGCTGAGATTACTATTAATTTTATCCACGGTAAATTGTCTTGAATTATTGTTCGAATACTGCCAATACATTACTGTGTTACAGCAACCACAGTGATTGTTTTGTCGTTGTTTCAGTGTCATGATAAATTCAATATCAAGATCAAACTCATGTCTATTTTTTTTTTGTGTATTGTTGTCATTTTGCTGATAATCAGTTAATTTTCCCTAGTACATCATCACCATTGCTAGCAATGATTTCATGAGTTTGATCCTTGTCGCCCGGTAAGACATCCACCGTGCAGTCTATGATAACTCTCCGTAGCTGAGACATTCTTCTGACTCGAGATACTGCTAGATAAACTTAATTTGACCGTTCGATACGATCATCGACAATCCAAATCACAGTATCATCAGTCGTTAGACCCTGTGATGAATGAATAGTTATAGCATATCCCAGAGTCCATGGAGATTTATCCATCGTTAACGCGCTCTCAACAACATTGATAGGTACAACAACAATATCATTAAGAACGAGCTATTGTTTCTCTGACTATCCTGTAATTTCAAAATCAATATTTTGTTTACGTGTATCTGCTGGGCGATAACACAGTGGCAAAGGTAGATCTGAAAATGTTTCTTTATGTAACAAGAATAATTTTCGCGAACTGTTTTTCCAGATGCCACTATCAGATCGCTAGGGTGCCATCATTTCCAAAAATCGTCGTTTGTTGTCTCTGGAATTATCTCACGCATTATCAAGCACTGGACGCTATCCGGCTGCAGTCTGAATAACGTTTTGAACTCTTTGAGCAATTCATCAATAGGCCTATGATCATCGAGTACTTCCTCATAATTATCTACGAATTCTTTTAACTAGCGATGTGGCGATTCACCGACAAATGATGGCAGTTGACCGTGATCACCAGAAATGATAACAGCAGTATTTTTTAGTCAGTATCCAATCAAGAAACATGTTTAACACGTCCACGGATACCGTGCATATCTCATCGCAGATAATGATCGAAGGAATGTATTTCTCCCATTCGTTCACGTGTCCACGCATCTCCCTTCTACCGAAAGAAACTGTGATAAGTATGAGACTTAACAATTTCTTTCTTTCAGCTCTCTGGCAAGCCGGTGAGTCGGAGTTAGTACTGCCACATCTAAACCCCTAAACAGATTTATTGTTCGTGTTGTTTTAACAAAGCCGCCCGGTCCATTAAGATAAACAGTTTTATGGCCCGCCACAGGATCATATATCGATGGTGTTGACGATGGTTGTGACATTTGACTATTTTTGTGATATATCTCAACTGGTTTATAATCAGCAGATTCAGAATAATCAAGCATCAGCTCATTCTTGACTCGCCATTGTTCCCATGGCGCATCACAGATTCCTATATCACATTCGTCTGACAATCCTATATTTTCTTTGCTGATATAAAATAAATCTGTGGCGACTATAACAGCGGTATCAGGAAATCTGTTTATCATCGGCAGTAGGTTTATGGAAACATACGCAAGCATCGAGGATCTTAAATGAGTATATTGAGGAGAGTCGCCGTCATAATAACACACTATAGTTCCTAATTTAGTTCCATCGTTCAGATATGCAATTTCCCGCCACGCAAATGTATATTTACTCATTGTATCGGCGATTATAAAATCAAGTTCAGCATCGTCGATAATTAATTGTGTGCAACGTCGTCGATGATCAGATGAGGTTTCCTGCGTAAATTTACCGATGATTTTTCTGCCCAAATCTTTTGCGAATGACATATCCTTGCTGTTTTTAGGTCCTACCACTGTTCTTGACATAGGCAGGGGTAGGGGCATCCAAACCTGCTTCTGTGGGCGATATGAGATTATTGTCTCACTCACGGTTAGTGATATCAGTGTCGTCGCACCAAGCATATATCGTAACAGCACGATTGGAGCCCAACCACGCAAGTTCTTCGCACAGCAATCCATCAGGTTCAGGTTTATTGAAATGCGGCCCTAACTAAACAAGAGTAACAGGATGAACATATTTTGCAAACTCAACGATTAAATCTCGGCAAATCCAGTTAAATTGAAATCTGGTAATGGGTCATTTATTGATACCCCCGTCATCTCATGTGTAGGGTATCCAAATCGGTTAAAATATTCTGCGCATTCTCCCATACCAAGAAAACTTTCAGGATAACATGCAATCATGTCCACTAAGATAACTTCGTTGAAATCATATATGGTATTCAACAACCTACCGTGTCCATACTCGACACTCGATTGCTGAACGTCCCCAAGAAATTTATCATGTATCGGTCTCCATGAATTTTTCTTTTGAGCGAAATGATCAACAACAGACGGAACAGTAAAACAATTACTCATTAATCGTTCTATTTCCTCTTTGTTCTCAGTGTATCTTAATGCGGTCTTGGTCATCTATGCATGAAGATATCCCGCGCGATAAAGATCGCCACATGGCAGTACGAATTGGTCGAATCTACTATCGTCGTCACTCTTGAACAACCACACGGTCACTGAATCGGTTTTACTGATCTCATGAATATATTCAATATATCACCACTCCTTGTCTCCGGCAAGGCCAGCACTCGCTTCTCTCGTACAATATTGTTATACTTAGCGTCCACGCATGAGCGTTATGGTAAATTATTGCCATCGGAGCTACATTTCTTATATATTTAGCTCTGTACAAAACCTCTCTGGTTATTGTTCTTACTTCTATTGGAAATCCTAGGTTTTTTCTTTAATATCAGGCTTATTTAACGGATAAATCCCATAAACAACTGCAGTCACCGTGTATGCCTTCTCGTAGTATGCTTTGGCAATGTCAATTATAATTCCTGGTCTAGAATTTTTATCTAACACGGTAACACCCTTAGTGCTAGCACCGGTGCGGTTTCGTGATTCACGATCAGGGTCCCGTTTATCACGGATAATTCAGGTTACGTCGCCATCGTCATTCACGGCAACAATAAATTTTATTCTGAAAAAAATATCTTTGCTCACCCGGATCCACATAATTAATGATTGTCCCTGCTCGCTGGTCATTCATGGTAGCATTGCTGAAAATATTGTCGTGTTTTACTCTGAATGTTGACCAGATATGCGTTGCATTATCATCTCTAATCTCCTTCTTAGCCATACGGATACGATCAATCAATCCAAGATTAACATCAACTAATACATGCCGAGGTGGTTGCCTAGTTCAAACACTTTGTGTTGGGGGACCAGGGGTTATTCTGTCAAGATCAAATCTAGCTTGAGATGGTATGATCGTAGATAATCTTGTAAACTCCTCCATCATATAATTAAGGCAAATATATCTTTAAATTAAACATCTATTTGTAATATACAATGACACAAGCAAAGAGTAATTGCAAAAATGGTTGATCATTGGATCCATACATCCGTGTAATAAGGCTTGTGTAATGGATATCTGCGGATATCACTTGCAGAGTGTACGACGGTAATTAGGCTAGGACCAAGACCGTGTTTGAAATGCAACAAGGGCGTCAGAGGGGAAACGCAGTTGTGCGTAATGTGTGGAGGTAGAAAACACAGATCTTTGAAATGGTATTATGATAAAAAAAAAATAATGGCCTTGAATCTCCGATCAGAGATGCTGAGATTATCTCGCTAGATTTTCGGGATCTACTGATGCTAGCATCAACGATCCTGAGTAGTCAGCGGATAGCATGACACCTATTTTTTCTAGTAATAAATTTATAATTTAGAGAAAGGATATATACTATATAAATGGGGCAAGGAAATAATGTCGATAGATTTGGAACGCAAGCGTTCCGATTTCATCGCATCATTAATAATTATGAGGCGTCGCGTGCTGATGTAATTAGGAACCGTCGACTAAAAAGAATGCTCGGTTCTGTTAACAATGCCAGATATCTCAGATTCACTGTTGGGAATAAAGGTATCTCTCACACAGATTTATTTTTGATTGTTACAGTGGCTTGATCGAGAAAGGTCTTGTGATTGATCACATTGATTCAGATCCAAGGAATAATTATTTTAATAATCTTCAGGCTATTACATGAGTCAGAATTCTGCACGGGGAAATACTGGGAAAAATAATAATCATCCATGACCAGTTAAATCTGTAAATCCACAGACAGCAGAAGAAATAGTATTTCCATCGATATATGCAGCTGCCAAACACTTCGATATTTGTCAAGCTTCGGTACAACGTGTGGTGGAGGGTATATTTTGTTCGACATTTTCAAAGAAATATAATCAACGAATAATATTTCAGTATCTCGCTCTTGAAAACACTTCAGAGCGGACTTTTTAATCGGAGAGGGTGAAGGGAGATAACTACCTTAAGATTAAATAGTACCAATCCAATAGCCTCCCATGTCTCAGTCCTTGACAGAGTCCTTGACTCTGTCAAGGAGGAAGTATTGATCATAATGGATTTTCCCCACGAAGTAATTCATCAGCGTATATAAAATTGTGATGGGTAGCTCACAATCGTGTGTGTCAATCTGTTGGGGTTTCAGTTGTTTTGGGGGGTTTCTGTATTTTCCTGTAGTATTGCGATATGTGTATTTGGTTAGTGCTATAGATAATAATAGCCGTGCTTGTCCCTTGTCCCCTTGTCTAGGGACAAAGACACAGTCAGGGACAAGGAATAGGCCACGCCCCCAATTGCTATTTTTGGATTTCCAGGTGATACACCTGGTGTTTTACACCTGGTCTGGGTAACTTCATAATAATTTTTGAAACATATAATAGTAAGAATGCTCCGTGGCCTAGAGGCTAGCGTTCCGGAATCCCATACTCGGCGTGTGGAAATTGGCGTTCTAATCCCCGTGACTGTCAAATTTGTCGACGGTTGCAATAAATGCATTTAATTTGGGGCTCCAAGCCCAAAGCTCAAAATTAAACAGGACCACAGAGAAATTTGTGTACACCTTCCCACCATGTCAAACAACGTGGTGGGTGCTGATTTTGCACTCGCCGGGGTTTGATGTTGGGGAGGGTGTGCAAAAAATTTAATGTGATCAGTATAAATCTGTTGGTTGTAGAGCAGCGGAAGAATTACTTGGACATGTCCAGAATGCAGAGCGTTCCGCCATGTGGTGGAATGCAGGACCCCCACCTCATGGTAACAATAATAAACCAGACAGTGACTGTTAAATACGCTGGTTATAATAGCCAGGAGGTACCAAATATGAAAGAAAACGAACTCATGAAGCAGTGGCACTGTTCTGACGATGATTGGCTAATGAGAACTTTAGCACTGTAAGTGAGAGCCCCCTGACATAGTCAGGGACACAGTCCTGGTGTTAAACACCCTTGTCTCCCTTGTCCAGGGACAAGGAAAGTGGGGAGTACTCACACAATGAAGAAAACAAACTCGTGAAGCAGTGGCACTGTTTTGATGATGATTGGCAAATGAGAACTTTAGCACTGTAAGTGAAAGCCCCCTGACATAGTAAGGGACAATGTCCTGGTGTAAAACACATGGGATTGCATTCCCTGCAAAAATTGAGGATGCTAGAATTAAGTATGTGTATTGTGCTGTCCATGCATTCACGCAAATATTAGGAATACTGGAATTAAGTACGTGTATTACGCTGTCCATGCATTCCCAAAAAATTTAGGGATACTAGAATTAAGATAGAATTAAATATGTTTTGTGCCGTCAATGCATTCCCGCAAAAATTTGGGATGATATGTGTATTATGCTGTCCACGCATTTCCTCAAAAATTAGGGATGATAATATTTTTTATTTATTTTAAACTGGTATTTATTATATAATGAATCACGAAAATATGAATGCGATTATTTCTGCGATTGAAAAATTACACGATTCCACCTCCGCCGGCGGTATGGGTATACAACTTTCTGATCAACTTGATCCTGAAAAAATCACAGATGATTTTGAAACAATACAAGAACGAAAATCCGAAGGAAGATACACACCAGCAGCCGAATACAGGTTTATTAAATTGTTTCAAAATGCTATGAGATTATATCTTGCAAGCGTTGATGATTCGCAAATCCAAAATTTTGCCCGCTTGCAATTGCAATGGAGCGAATTGGATCCGAGGTGTCTAAATAATGTGAAACAAAAACTATTATTGGTTCACGTTTAAGGCAATTGAAAACATTTTGTATGATTGTAAACAGCCAGAACGTGAAACGTCTGATTGCAAACAATCTGATTGTGAAAGTGAAAGTTGTGACACTGATCCCTGATTATATACTTAACACAGTCCTGGTGTTTTACACCAGGGGAGAGGTATTGGAATACCCGCTAATAATAGAGCGCGCGTTTCATTTACAGGTATTGGAATGTGTGTAAATTACAGATCTGCTTGATAATAATAGAGCGCTGATTTCATTCATCCCTGATTATATCCTTGACAGAGTCCTGGTGTTTTACACATTGTCTGGAGACAAGTGGTGCTAGATAGTTAAAAAATAAATATTTTTTTTTACTGTGCAGAACGTACAGGTGAAACACTTCAACGTCTTTGACAGAGTCCTTGACAAAGTCCCCGGAGTGCAACTCCTAGTGTAAAACACCCTGGCTATAATAGACTTGACAGAGTCCTGGTGTTTTACACCGGAGGATAGTCTATGGTGGACTAGCTCCGGACATTCAAACTTATTGTCAAAGATTCTTCTTTCAAATCAAGAAGGTGTCCGTGACAACAGCGGATTATGATATTGTAAATAAACTGGATTAACAGATACTGACACAATTAAATGTCCAGGTGGAACTTCAGGGGTAAACGAATAAAGAATATATCTCTGGAGTGCCTGTTTGGATTTTTCAAGATCTACTCCAAACACAGACTGGGTCTGGTAGCTGACATCGACTGCGTCGCGCACTAAATCTACAGATATCGTTGATGTGATGTTGACAACACCTGGAGAGACGTGCCTGCCTGCCATTACATCGATCATTGTTATGATTGAGAATGCCTGGAGGAAAAGGTGATACCGGTTTCCACGCATCGACGATTTTGGGATAGTATTCATTAACAATATCCTTGAGGTTCTTTTTTAACTTATCAGCGTCAAATCCAGGTAAATTGAATGTTGGCAATTCTGCTTCTGTGATTTCATATTTACTGAGAAACAGCTGTTTGTAGTACGTTATTCTAGCACTTACACCACCAGCAGCATCATATCCAACACTGTTTTTATCGGCAGAATCAATCATTCCGCGTATAATAGTTTGATTAAAGAACTCAAGGTCAGATTCAGCCTGGTTCAGATGATATATTCGCTTGATGATTCGTCGCTGCAATTCATCGTTGTGATTTTAGTTTATGTAACTGGAGAACAATTGTCGCAGTTCATTACTCACTCGTTGATGTTCGGCATTAACTTTAACTGAGAATAATTTGATGTGGTCCTCGGTGATTTCCGCAATACCAGTGGAGGAATAATATTAATATAATAATGAATCAGGAAGAATGTTGCTTCTATTAGCACTAATATTAATCCCGTAAACGAGAAATTCTGCTGATCTGATATCGCCACCCAACGTTGCTCATATGAGATTTTTCCGATAATCTGGAGTTTCGTCAGCATTCTCTCGTCTGAATAATAATAGGATCGCTGTGGTTTTGATGGTCCTTGATGAACATGTGCTATCTCCGGCCATCCCAAAACTGTTCTGATCGATGACTGATATATATCGATGGCATAATCTGGCTTTGATATTTCTAACGCAGCTAATAACGTTGGCTCGTGTACAGTTATTGCTATCTTGGATTCCTGTTCTGTGATAGATTTAATTCTGCTCTGAAATTCATCGTTGATCAGTTCGATTTGATAAGTGCCTGTTGGGATTCCGACGACATTCAAATCTGGTGTTCGATCAGGCTTATTTTTATATGCAAATACCAGTGAATCATTTGCTTATAAACCCCCAAATGACTTTTCTCTGATATTTGGCCAGCTGTAATATACTCTTAGCTGTGATAGTGCTATTTCTCTGGCTGGAAAGGCAGTGGGGAAGCTAACGTCAAACACAGGGTTGGTTGACGTTGTTGATATCGTGACTTTGGTGATGTTGTATTAGCTACAATTTGTTCTAATAGTGTGAATGTGCTATCGGTCATAATTATTTCCAGCCTGATTCAAATCAGGTTTCAAATCTCCGTTTCTATCACCCTTGTCTCCTTCGACGGTGTCATTGGCGACGGTGTCAGGGGCAGGTCTGTCGCTTCATAGTAAATCTTGATCATTGCTGCGAATTCTTGATCCGACATTACTGCGTCGTTGAGCCCTGGTGATATCAGCTCGGATAATTTGGCATGTGCATGTGTTGCCGCCGACAGCAGCGTTGTATATTCATGTAATTTATCAGCCGCACACGACGATTGCGTTTTAATAATAATGAGTATACCAGCAGCGCAGGTTATGACGGCAATACCGATTCCTATCGCTGGTGCTATCACGTATGTGGATGATAATGTACCGATTATCGTCACTGTTTCAGCGACCATATCGGATGCAGCATATACAATCATTTCAGTGACAACGATAAATCTACGATACTTTTATCCTTGACTTCATACAGATAGACGATATTATTCAGCGATGATTGCCATGATCATTCTTGTTCATATCTGAAGAGTTGAACGTCAATAAATCCTGGTTTATTAACCAGTAACGCGGTTGGAAGTGATTGGTTCATTATGTAGAGTGTTAATACTCTAAGTGGGAGGCGGTCGCCAAATTCAAGACACCACTGGTACGACAATCGTTTTGATATTATCGAGTTCAGTGCTTATCGAATTGACTCTTGAGTTGATGTTGGTGTATTGCACTAAGACCTATTTAAAACGACCCCTTATTTACCGTTCACTAATGCACGACTTTAAGAGGCGGTGCTGATGACCCTGACGCAGCGTTTAGTACAGCAAGCAATTCTGGGCCGCATATAGGTGGATCTTTTAATGTCTGTGTTGGCAATGTTGAATACCAGATCGGAGTGCTATGCATTCCACTGCTGATACGTTGTACAAATTCTCTCGGTGGTGCCAGTCCATATATGAATCAAAATAAACAACTCCATGTGGATCAACCGCATATTCAACCCTGTGAGTGCCCGGACCAGAACTTCCATCTAGATTTATGATACCCGTTTCAACACGGTTTCGTTGTTTTGGCATCTGATCACGCATAAAAACACCTCTGAAGTGTTTTATGTTTAATTTCTTAGCAGCATCAAGTAAATTAAAATTGTACATAGGAAGCTCTAACGAAGCGCCCCCGGTAGTCTCAGACCTCGACCGTACCACGAATGGGTGGTTCTTGGCAGTCGTAGACCCCTTCCACTTTTGGAAGGACCCTTTCTTCTTTTTTTGATCACAGGCCTGTTGTTTTCTTCAATGCCATCCCGGTAGCAGTTCCAACAGCACCAAGTGCAGCCGGAGCTTCAGCAGCAATCAGTGCTGGTATATCTACAAGAACTGGAAAGATCATTAATAAAAGCCGAAGGAAGATCAAGTCTGATACTGGTCTTTGATTTCCTGGAATCATTGAAGTGCCTGAGTTGACGTTCTGTCAGTGATAATTTATTTGGGCCTTGCAACGCTGTTGATTTCAGTAATATTTTTATACTTAAATTCTTCTTCGATGCTGATTGTAGCTTTTTAATCTTACCAGGGGTCAAAGTAACATTCGCGTGTTAATATGACATTATAATATCATGGTCGATTTAATTACTGGTCGGATTCATTTACATCTTTTCCACTGAGGCATGAATGACTCTCATTCGTCCACCAACGCCATCTAGCAGCATTGCTTTATCTGAGAGTATAACAGCTATTGCTCTGCAATTAGTAATAGTACCCCGTGTTACTCGAGCTCAGAAGTGTATGTCAACGATAGATTACCTAAATAAATCCAGATGTTCCAGCGAAAAGTAATAAATCGGATACAACGCTGTAAATCCAACTGTTATATATGTAAACCAGAATCAATATTTTGATCACGCCCCATTAATATCATCAAACAATGATAAGCTACATGATTGTTATCAAAATTCAATAATATCTCTTTGGATGGTTCTTGATGTCCATTTACCCTCAGTGAAATTTAGTAATAGCAAGTTTGTCAAATATCATCGTACTGTGTGTTTGTGAGTTTACTCTAGCAGCATCCTGGAAAGCAATGAATATATATCGTGGTGCAGAAACACCTTGCTGTGATGTTATCTGCTATGTGAATACACCATTAGTGGTATTTTGAACACTATATGTGGTCATCGTCAACCATGACAATGTCGATTTACCACCTGAATCCATAAAAGAGAGCAACCGTTGTTCTTCTGGCATCCACAACGAAAGTTTTGTCAGTATTACTTTACCAGGATCACCAATAGGTCGCCAGATTGCATTATCGTCGGTAGCCTTTCTTACAAGAACAACTGTGTGATTCGCACCAAAGATAACATTTCTGACATTTCTGCAGAACCAGAAGATATGTCAGAGTGGAATTGCGCATGAAAATCTTCCGCTGTCGCCGTTTAACATTGATCGACGTGCTGTGAATCCTAAGTTGAATTCTGGATAAGCACCATGAACAACCGGCCACACATCAGCTTCAGCGCCGTTGGCGAAGTTTCTTGGTCGTCTTATATTATACTGTCTTTTTTCAGGGTGGTCAGTAGTATCCTTCACAAACATTATTGAAGGACCAGCTTATCTTGAATAATCATCAGGATATCTTGCAAAACCGATACTTGTCGTGACAACGTCAACATTTTCCAGGTATTATTCAATATTCCTTCCGTCAACCATGTATGTGGCACTGTTAAACAACGCCATAACGACATTATTAAGAAAACCAACTCTAACATCTGAGTTATATGCTGTATCATCTGTTTTCAGAATTTATCCTGAACTTGTAATTCGATTCTTCCACGTGCGTCAGGTACACTCGCATCAGGAGAATAATACTGATAATCACGCACTGATTCATCCTTCAGGACTGGTGCGTCCATGTCAAATGCTGGATCAGATACACGCTTGAACATTATTATATTTGCAATCATCTAACACGAAGACCACTTCTTGTTATTAAACTTACAGTTATATTTTTTCTTTTTCTGATCCTACCAGTTGTAGGGGTAGGCCAGCCAACTCCGCTAGACTATGATTTTCAACTTGATTTATTACTTTTCTGACACCTGCTGTCATAATTTCGGTACCGGGCAATTTTACTGGCTGCGGTTTTCGTTGTATTAATCGTACTTGTCTATCGTTGATTGCTGAGAATGCTGTACTAGCAACATCACCAACAGTACCAATACCCTTTTCGCGATGAACGTTAATAGCTTTCGTTCCTAGTTGCTTTGCAATCGGTATTGCTTTTGAGGCTATCCTTCTGAATAGACCTTGAACAACATCGCCGAGTCCATCTCAGTAGATAACTTTATATGTTGGTAATCGTGAATTTATCACTCTGACCATTACAGGTCCACATTGAGCATTACGCACGATAATATTATTTTCTTGTCCTGATCTGATTGCATACCTGGTCGTTGTTGAGATTAGTCACTGTAGTAATCATCAGTAATTTCATCGACTAGTACCTGATAAACATTAATATCTATGATACCACCTGTGAATAACCGCTGAAAAATAGCAACTGCTTCATTGACGATTTCTGGAAAATTATTGCCGGCTCGTCTTCCGTAAGTAAGAACTTCTAGTCTATCAACATCAACAAGGACGTTATTGGGATATGGGGCAGTGAGACTACTTCCTCGAGTGACGAGACCACTCCCATAGCACCGGAAATCGGTTTTGATATTTTCGCCGTTTCTTTTTATCTTCTAGGATCTCATATGCTTCGTCTTCTCCAGCTTCTTCTTCTTCCTCAATATGGGGTAGTCCGAATTCTGATTCTTTGGACGATAATGAATCTCCAAGCTATAGAGCTTTTACAGTTTCGTTCACTCGTCTCACAAAATCCGTAAATTTATTCGTGTACACACCAGTGATTTTAGATCTGTCGTAGTACGCTCGAAACACACAGGGAAGCCATTGCTTTTCTGAAATAGCAACCCTCGGAGCTAACAAAGTATGACAAACTTGATAGCATGTCTCAGCAACTGCTATCGGGTACTTACGAAGTCTTGCGAGACCATTCTTGGTAAATTTATCAATCGGTTTGATCCTCAGCTCTTTGGGCTTCGACTCTGGTGAAACAATATCCATCACAACACCGATTTCAGCGTCAATGTTATCAATAGCATCCAATATCTGCTGCAATTGTGGCTGAGCAGCAGCTATTTCAGCTGGAAGCCCGCGTATAATCTTTTTTGTTTTTTTAAATCCGTTTCGCGATCTTCCCGGTTGTCTTGGCGATTTGTTCCAGCAAAGGGAGAAGCCCCTTGGTGGTCTCTGTGACTGGCTTAAACAATTCTGCAGCGTCCCTGCAAATTCCACTCGAGCTTCCTGACGCTGTTGTAGTTGTTTCTTGACATAATCGCGTATGGGGAGATTTTTCTTAATTGTCTCTAGTCGCTGTCGAGCTAGTTTAGCTGTACGAGATTCCATGGTTAGCGCAGAATCGCTCATTATTATTGGTGTAATAATGATTTAATTACGTCCCCTGACCGCTACTTTTGTTTTACCCCCACCCACCACACAGAAGCGGGGGGGGGGGGCGAGGACCAACAGTGGATGTCTTGGGTCGGTGAACGAGGACGCATAAAAATTTGACACCCAAGGTCAAGAGGAAAATAAAGCGGCGGGGTAAGTGGCACGTTAAAGGCCTCGGTTTATTCTTTTTGATCTTGGTGCCATTTTCGAAGAAGGGGTTGATTTCAGAAATGGGACGCGTCTAAGAGTTGTAGGATTCGTCCTCCCCGCTGAGTCTTGGGCATCATGCCTCAGATATGTAGCATGATGCCCCACCCAATCACATTATCCTGACACCAGGCCGACCAGTCCTAACACTAACCTCTCAATGCTGAGCGCCTAGCAAGGCACCTGTTAGTTCCATTTTTATAAGCCTTTGGTAAGACTCAAGTTAAGTAGTATTGTGCAGCCAAAAGACCCAAACATTTGTAGCTCAAAGTGAGATAATCTGGACCAGGGAGAGTTGGTCATTCATTTCATTTGAGGTATCAGCTGACCAAGATCTGAGAATCTATATCGTATCAGCAAAGTTGTCTCTTGTCCAATTAACGTACACAGAACAGACAGTGCCAATGATCGTTTGAGAAAAATTTGGAAAGGGCACTGTTTTATTATATATGACACGTGACAATCCCCAGTTCTGTTATGAGTTGTTCTGATCTCATGATTTCAAATGTACTCTCAAAAGACATGGCTGCATGACATGATGTTGATATAAATGAAGAAAGAACAGTAGCTAAGACATGTGCATTTCAAAATTGCTACTTTAAGAATTTATGCTGGCGATTAACGATCTATTCCCTAAATAAATGCAGTGCAATGCTGAGTGTCACACTCAAAGAATACCAAGACTTATAGTCTTTTCGTTTCCTTTACAGTAGAGATACAACTTTGAAAATATAAACGTAGAAAATGTAAACCCATTTATAGTGCAATGCTCTTACCGTACGCACACTTTAATGGTATCAATAATGACCTTTAAAACTACAAGAAAGCTCACATTGAAAATTTCCTAAGAGACATTGTTCTAATAAAGCCACACATAAACAAGAATCTTTTGATGATGAAATCACTGAGTACGAACAATGCAGTGCATTTCATATAATACAAAGATCGAAAGCCCCTTGACACAGTAACCTTCAAAATAAAAATCTTAAAAAGGTGACCATCAGTTAAATAAAACAATCTTAAAATTGTTCAACTTAATAGTGAAGCAGGAGTGTATACCAAATACACAGAGATAGGGTCTCACCCTGCCGATCTACAAAGGGAACGGAAAGACAGAGCTAATGCCAACAGTAACCAGCTAATACTCAGCCATTGTCGTACAAAATAGTTGAGAGAATTGTGCAAGCACAAATTAATAGCTTGTTGGTGACGAAGAAAATCATATTCCCTAATCCAAAGCAAGAAGGATTTCAAAAGAATATAAGCTGCCTCTTTTAATCTTGAAGAAGTCATTAATTATTACTCTGAATTTGGTTGTTCCACCTAAGCTTCCTTTTACAATACTTAAAAGGCTTTTGACACTGTTTGGCAAGTTGCTCTACTTTTAAAACTACATACTGTTGGGATTCGGGGGATATCTGGAGAATAATAGGGAATACATACAAAAGTGTACAAAGAGCAGTCATAGTTAATATAAATACCAGTCTTGATGATTCGATATCATGCGAGGAGTTAGACAGGGAGGCGTGCTGTCCTCCGTTTTGTGTATAGTCTTTATAAACAAGCTACTACTGCACCCACTAAAAGTACAATTCGACGTTTAGATTGCTACAGCCTATACATGCAGATGACTTCACATGACTATTGAATTCTCCAGATAACATTGCTAAAATGCGAGAAGTTATTCTCGAATATGCTAAGAAATTGAACTACAAACTGAATTTTATAAAGTCATCGATTATACTTTTAACAAGAAAAAAAATTAAAATTAAAAGTTGTACCTAACACTTGCCGAAGAAAAAGTTCATGAAATTGACTCCGTTACTCATTTTGGAATACTACAGTATATGTCACGTCGTTCTATCAACAGCACCCGCAACGTATGCAGAAAAAGCAATGCAGTCCAGATTTTACTAATGCAAACGTTGGGATGAGTACCTTAAACCTTAACCCAAACAAATCCGCCAGTTTATCTTAGAACATCGTGATTCTAACCTATATATACGGCTGAAAACTTTGGAATGAGCTTCAAATAGATCTAATGGAGTGCAACGAGCTGCAACACTTAATAGCAACAAGAATTCAAGGATTCCCAGAACAAAAGCGGTCAGATATGTGTGAATCAATGCTGGGGCTGATAAGAACCACTAACGAAATTTATTGGCGTATACTTCTCTCCGAGGTGAATTCTGTATCCTATCCAGTAACACCATCTCCAAGCAAATATTCCTTATCTGTCTTCACGTGTATTTTGATAGCACTCAGTCTGTACAATCTGGTTTTATTAAAGATATTTTGGAATTTACTTCAGAAGTACAGACTTACAGATGTCCTGTTTAACTTCATTAATCAATCAATTTTTCCTAACAAACATTAATGGAAACAATTGGTCAACATCATGATTTCTCTAGATTTCGACACTTACAAGAACAAATTCGCCTTCCATTATGTACTGCATTGCGAAGAATAATTATAAACACAGAATAACCGGGTTTATAGCAGCCATGTGGGTATTAAGGCAAGGTCATGATGTTACTGTCAAAATTATGGTCAGCAATATACCGACCTCCTACAGCATGTGGTCGCATCATGTGTGTTAACAAGACAAATTGCCAACTCCTTTCACTGGTATGTACTTAGTACGTTTGGGCCTGAACGACACATACATCTTAACCAAAGTAACGACAAGTCTCAGTTACTAAAACTCTTGACAATTGACCTTGAAAGTACACTGTACAAAGCACAACTTCTCCATTTTCAGATCTGTCCATTCCAGTTTCTCATCTTTGTATCACCAGTGTACTTTTTAGCCTGAAGACGAAACATTTGTCTAAAGCAGAACTTCCAAGATCTACTGCTGCCAAATGTTGATTTATAGAACCCTGTTTTGAAAGCAGAGTCATTATTCTTAATGGACCCCTGCAGTAATAATTAGCTTGTTACCTCCTTTTTAACAAATACATTTATGTGCCATTTTGAATGCTCGCATGTATTTCCTAATTAATAAAATTCCTATATATGTGGTCATATACCATATCATTCTGTAATAATTCCACTTAGTTTCTTACCATTGTTTGGCAGGACATTCGTCTATAGTTGCTCACTGATGGATCTTTTTCCTTGTATTTTATCTGAGCATCTCTTCCTTTATTCATCCATGTTGGAGCACCGCTTGTGTTTCGTCAGTTATGCGGCTGAACTGCTAATCTATCTTTGATGTTAGTGAATTTCTTTATTTAGAATTCACTAATCACTTCTAGGTATCTTGGGCTTTTGAGTTGGACAATTTGTTTGCACATGTTTTTGTTTTAATTCTAATATATCTTCTAGTTGGTAAACTTAACTGAGTTTACATCAGACATTTTCAGGCTACTCTGCATTGCCCTTTTGTTTGGATTGTTAACCCCGTATGTTGGTCTAAACTTTCGGGTTTCCTCCTTATCGGGCATGACGGTACAATCACTCATATCTTCCCCGTTGAGCTCTTTGGAAATCTGTCGTAAGTTCCTCTTAAACTGAATCTTTTGTTTTTGTACTGTGCGTTTGTATCACGTATCTCTGTAATTTGCCGAAATTGCCGTCTTTTGCTGTTTATTGTTTTTACCACTTCCTTCTGTGTTTGACAATACAAATTGCACTCTTCTTCAGGTGGTTTGTCCTAGCTTTTTCCCTTCTTTCTGTAGAATTTCGAGTCCGCTTATGTCGCCTCTTTTCTTATCATTTGAGTTTGCAACCTTTGTTATCTTGGTTCAATTCCATAGGCTTATACTGACTGTTTGCATGTTGTATATTCCTGAGACCGGCATGTAACCATTGTGCCTACATTTATCAAAATGGAACGTTTTCCTCTGTGTTGATGGTATTAGTTTGGGGTAGTTCTTCTGGAATGAATATTTGGTACTTTACCTACCTTTGTTTTAGTCAGTCTACGTTGTTGCTTCATAGTGATGCACCTTTGTTCCAGCCACCTATGCCACCCACGGGTATTTATCTGTCATTTGATGATACTCGCTATTATCGCCATTTGTATCCCTAGGTTCCTCCCAAACCCCATCCGTCTACACCATTTGAGTGTTTTATTTTATAATTTTGATAACGTTTTGCCAAGGAATGAGGGACGGAGTGGCTCCAGAATTACCCCGCTGCGCATCTAAATGGATATAAATACTCCAACATGTCAGAAAATAAATATGCAAAGCTAGTATCCGTATACTCTCTTAGCTACTGTCTGTTTAGTGTTCAAAAGTAAGCTGAATTAGAATCTGTTAAATATGAACTCGTTAATAGTGCCAGGTCGGATGAAAACCCAAACTGATTTATTTTTCCTTTTTTTGGAATTTCAGCAAAATGTTTGACTACTTAACAAGAAAATATTTATTACAATGCGGACCATATAACATTTGAATGTTACTTCTCAAAATGGCAGGAAAGGCACGAGAGTGATACCTTCAGCTCTCTTGTACCTTTAAGGTCAGAATATTTCAATTTGAAATACGCAGAATACGATACAATCAAACCCGGTAATGTTGAGTTGGTCTATATAGATGATTGTATGTTTTTGCTTTGCGGAATATACGATGACTACGAACATATGAATTTAAATGGCCGAAAATATAAGCTTTCGAGGATTCGTGCTTTGCTTAATATTTATTTACTTTTTTATAGCCTCATTTGCTCGTATTAACTCTGCAAGGCATTGTGCCAGTCATGTTCAGATGAGGCATACTCTTTGCTCTCTGAGTGTACATGGTACTGCTGTTCTTAGCTATGTAGCACACTTGGGCATGCAATGACTGTTCAGCGGACCTTTATTATTATTTTGTTGCATCTATAGTAGTAGTAGTAGTAGTAGTAGTAGTAGTAGTAGTAGTAGTAGTGTTAATGTTATTGTTCTTGTAATTATGTCAATCAATCAAGCCGATCAAGCAAACTTTGCTTTGCAGTTTTCACATGAAGACTATTCTGTACTTAAAAGTACATTTTAGACTACCGCTCTGGTTGTCGTAGTGGTTAGAGCGTCCGCCTTGGATGCGGGAGGTTGCGGGTTCGAACCCCGGCCAAGTCATAATAAAGACTTAAAAATGGTACTAACAGCTACCTCGCTAGGCTCTCAGCATTAAGAGGTTAGTGTCAGGACTGGTCGGCCTGGTGTCAGGATAATGTGACTGAGTGGAACATGATGTTACATGTCTGCAGCATGATGCTTCAGTAGTAGACATCACTATAAATTGCCACACTGCAGACATCAAACAGATATGACTGAAAAATTGTTAAAGCTACGTTAAAAATCCAAATCACACACACGTTACAGATTGCATTTATGATATATTTGTTGTCTCCCGAACTAAAATTAACTATTCAAGATACTGACTGCTGAGTTAATGGTTCAAATGATGACTATATTGTACTAGAAAAAACAGAATAGAAAGAAATTACATGGTATTACATTTGTATTTTGCATTATTCACGGAAATGTATATTCATTTCATATATCGGGATGTCATAGTATATCGTTATTAGTAATATATGCTATCACTCCCCGTATCATAGCTATCATAACTACAAATGAGCCCCTACAGCGACAAGGGAAATGTAACATGGGTGACGTCACTGCAGTGGGGAAAATGGCAAGTGTTACAAGGCACTGACCTCATTGGAGCGGGTACTTAATAACAGTTCGGCTTGACTTAAATACGTTCTGTTCGAGGTAGGTATTGAAAATCCTGTTAAATGAACCCCTACGTTTAGTTTGGGAATGGCACTTGAACGTGAAGGGAAATCCAGCATGGGAAGGACACTACGGTGTCAAGAGGAATATAACAAGGGAATTCTCTAGAGCGAGAAGTGGAATTCAACAGGAGAGGGGGTCTAGGGCTACAATGAGAATTTAACATGTGATCCCTCTATAGGTTTAACATAGGAATGACACTTGAGGATCAAAAGGGTTTATGGGATTAAAAGGGCTTATGGGATCAAAGGGGAATGGTAAAGGGTTTGAAGTTGGAGTTGAAACCTTATACATACAAACAAATACAGACACACAACACAGAGATAAAACACACAAAAAGAACACTTATGGCAAGAGTAAAAGAGCATCTTTTCGAGGCATGTGAGTTAACATACGTTGCACCTCACCGATCGTCTTCTCTTCCTCAAACTTCGTCACACAGCTGGACCGCACAGTAAGACTCTCTTCAAGTAATCTTACCTCTCCACATAAATTCTTCTCGTCTAAATAGCCATGCACGTCATCTTGGTGATAGTCGACGATGATTTCACATACATCAGATAGTTCGGGCTCAGCAGCATCCCTGATATGAGTGTGGATGCTTCCAATCTTGTTAGCATTGTATACGGCTTAGACTCTCCAATGGTCAACATTCTTTGCATCTTGGTCTTGAGAACAGGTGAAATCATGAGACGAATCGCTGGTCTTTATAGTCAAAAGCGGATAGAAACGTATTGACATGTTTCATCAATCCAAAGTCGCGTTAAAAATACAGTCTTTGCCCTAAAGCTTTATTCTCTGTGACGTCACATGCAGTATATATCCGCGCTCGCGTTCGTCCTCAGTGACTCGATGCTACCTATTTTGAGCATGGCTGAATTTAAGAAGACGATGTGCTAGGGTGCACCTGCGGGGGATATTAGGAGTGATAGAATGACAATTACTAAAACAACGACAGCAATGCTTCCAGAAGAGGATATTGATTGGGATTTAGCTGATTTTCTTTCATCTTCGCAAGAATTTGTACCGGCACTAGTACCTTCACCGCCTTCTCCTTCGTTACCTTGATAGAGGATTGATTTTAGATATTGACAGAAAGAGGAATTATATAAATTTTTGCAACAGCAGAATGAAGCAGAGCAAGCCTTTGCCATTCAACAACAATAGTAAGAAGAGGAAAGAAGAAAACGAGAAGAAGAGATGAGAAGGTGTATCGGTGATTGGAATGGAGGTGAAAACCAAACGTTGACTGTGCTACTAAAGACGTTTTGGCAGAATTTAGGTATCGAAGAGAAATTTATCAGAATTCTTTAACTCGACCTAATTGAAAGACATCTTCCCGTGCTAAGCATTCCAACCCTCTCCAACTCTACACTAACTACCATTGATAGGCCATCATCAGCAACAACACCAAATCATCCACAGTTGCAGGAAAAAAGTAGGACTTGGCCGTGGCAAGGGTATAAGCAGTTAAAGCACATTGTGACAAGTCTATGTGTTTGTTAAAATAACAAACACCCAACGGTCCTTTTAAGGGCCACCCACTTTCCTAGAAAAGAAATGCGACTCAAAGATTGTCAAATCAAGTAAAACTTAAATCTCTTTACCCAATCATAATTGCAAGGTGTGCGCGTGTAAGTGTGTGTGTGCTTTTATCCACAGTCTATAAAAAGATCAAGACAAAGTGAAACTTATGTTTTTCTTTTAGAAGCAATAATGAAATTTCACAACATATGATAAAAGTCTATTTTCTTCTTCTTTAACACTCTTTTTTCCATTTGAATTTCTGCACCGACACAGGTTCTTCCTCGTCTTCGCTTTCTTCTCGTAGTGGGGATTTCCTGCCTTTCTTCACGGGTCGGAACACCTCTCCTCTTCCTCCTCTTGTTTCTTTGGTTATTTTTCTTTTTTCTTAGGCACTCTGAAGACCAATGTTCTTTCTCCTGACAATGATAGCAGGTATCACGACCTATATCTCATTTCTCCCATCTTTCCTTCGCTTTGACAATAGGGGCATTTTGGAGCCCAATGTCCTTTCTCCTGACAGATATAGCAAGTATCTTGACTTTTATCTTGTGAAGAGGAGTAGTCCGTCGTTTTCTCTGAAGTATACTTTCGTATGACACATCTTAAAACTGACCAGAAGTTCAATCTGTGTTGGCTCTTCCATCTTGACTGTTTGAGAGCTGAAGGAATGCTCTGACGCTAAGACACTAACCCTACATATAGGGGACCCTCTGCTTGTAAATCTAGTCAAAGGAAATTTTGCAATCAATTTCAAAACGAAAGAATTAGAAAGTAAGAGGCCACGACGTGACATATCACCTCGCACAAGAACTGAAGTGTTGGCTTAAATCCATGCCAGCGATTTTGAAGATGACATGAGCGAACCTGAATCAAAGCCATCCACGTCTACACCTAAGACCAAGAGAGCCTACTACAAGCCAAGGTCGACTAGTAGTTCCCGAAAATTATTACTACATTCGAGAGACGCAAAAACGTACTTCCATAAAATTTTCATTTACTCACTGAAATTTAAAAAGAGTTCACGTCTGAAGTGTCACCCCAGAAAGCAGATTTCATCAACGATTTCTGGGATTCCTTGTTAGAGACACTGAAGCGACGATTCCAAGCCAAAGAAGACGATCGTTTGAGACAATCCATTCATCACGACAGTTGAAGTTACCCGTCTTGATCGAGTTCAGAACCCCGGCAGAAACGACACCCTCCAAAATCATCGACAAGATTCAACACGTTCTGCAGTCCAACGACAAGACTCACATCAGTGATGGAAAAGCTAACTTCACGTGACCCACGTTTCCCCTCCGAAAGGGAGCGGACGCAGAAAGGTGCTATTGGTGATCGATATTCGCTGAATCAAACAGAAATATTTAAACTAACAACGACCAAGGTCGCACATGTTTAGCCCGGGCTATCGTCTTGAGACGAAGGTATGCTGACAAGAACGACACCGCAGGATGGAAAAAAGCTTGGAAAAGAATTCAACGATCGGACCGAGCAGAACTCCTGTTAAAGCAGGCAGGCATATCCAAAGACACTGCCGGCGGCATTCCTAAAATGCACCAATTTCAAGACATCATGGCTCCATGCTTCACGTTGAAGTGTATCCTCAAGTTCTTCGCGGACCTCTGATGTTTCGGAAACCCGATTTCCCAGACAGATAATGCATTCACGTCTATTATCATCAAGAACATTTCAAAGTCACTACCAGTGTTACCAGATTTCTCGGAAATAATTACAATAGTAATAAATGTGACAAAGGTTTAAACAATCGTGAGTAGCACATTCATTGCAGAGAGAATGCCGGGATTGTTCATCCTCTAAACTCTGCATTACGGAAGGAGAAGACGAATTCATTGTTCAGCTTGCCAGCAAACCTTTGTCAGTCCTACCTTCTACGAGCAACATCTCATAACACAAGGGCGACAACAGAAGAGTGCTTGCCAGTTATTGCGATTGTGCTCTACCCATGGTAATCTTGTGCGAACCAACGACCCCAGAGCTCCCTTTTGTCTAGGAAGAAACAATGCCGTATATGTCGCCAAATCGTCGACTTTGAGCGTAAACGTTACATCCAAAAATACAAAAAGCAACAGTGGGGTGGAAAGAAGCAAGGGAATTTCATATTTTTTATTTCGAACGCATGCAAGAAACCGGCATTCACATACCTAATTTCTGCACCGCTCATCCAGATTACGAGAAGTGCATTCTAGAACCCGTCTTTTACCATTGTCTCCACTGCAGCAAGATTCCAGGAGGACATGAAAAATCTTTCGAGGGTCCAACAGTCTTCCCGAATTGATCTTAGACCCTATAGACGACACTTGGAGCGAAGAGGACATTCACCGTTACGGAGACTGCCATCGCTAATCTACGGTGATGGATCACAATTTCTTGGGATAAGATGGACAATTTCTGCAGAAATACTATTCAGAAGAAAGCACCGTATACACTCAAGTGACTATGAAAGGAGCCAAAATCATTTATATGCAAGTGGGACAAGCACAGTTTAAAGTTCCATGAGTTATTTGGCAATGCCTTCAGTCGAATACCTTAAACGCGGAATGACCAAAATTATCAAAGGGTATTTTCAACACTTTTTCAAAGCCAAAGCCAATCAACACGCAGTCCCTGCCGCGTGTATGCCCAACACTTATCATTATGACCCCGACAACATGCACACTGAAAGAGAAGATTTCTATGCTTGGTTCCACTCTCACACTTCCGACCCATTGACTTTCAGGAAGAAATGTTATAGTTTTGTCAATCCGATGTGGACATATTATGGCGTTGCTGTGGAGAATTTCGACAACTGTTTATGGAGCACGGAGGGATCGATCCTTTGAAGGAAGCCTGTACCATCGCCAAAGCGTGCTCCTTAGTGTACACCAACCGATTTATGTCTGAGAATACACTTACGCCATCCAATTTCCCCGTCCATCAAACGTCGATAATCGGCCAATCTCTGCTTTGGTTATATTACTTGGCACTCAAGGAAGACAAACGGATCAAACATGCCAGAAACGGAGGAGGCGAAGGAAAGGATTTTTGTCGTTGGATGGTTGGGATTTAGAAGTCACAAACATCATCTACGATTTCATGATTGCTTCTTTCACGGATTCGTTATCTCTTACCCTCAACGAGACGTGCAAAGTAAATTGTCAGACGACACCTACAAACAACTGTTAAAGCGAACCTACAAAGGACGCATGAGCTTAGAACAATCAGGATACCGAGTGATAGAAATGTTGGAGCACGACTACGATCGACGTTTCAAAACCGATTCAGAGATTAGGCGCATTGCTGAAAGTTACGACGTTGTGGCCATGGGACCTCTGAACCCCGCGACAGTTTATTTGGAGGACGAACCAATGCCACGCGCTTGCTGTACGACGCGAACGAATCTGCATGAGAAGAAATCAAATACTTCGAAGTGTATTCGCTGTATCCTTGGATGTGCAAATATTGTCGCTTTCTGACGAGGCACTCAAATATTGACGGAACCTATCTAAGTGGATCACAGTCGTCAATACGAAGGATTGATCACAGGCAAAGTCGTGCCTCCCACTGCCTTGCACCATCCTGTTTTACCCCACCATTGCCAAGAAAAGCTTATGTTTCATTTGTGCCGTACCTGTGTCGAAACCTGTAACCAAGACCAGCCTTGTCATCACACCCATGATGAATGCACTTTGGCAGGAACGTGGGTCATCGTGGAATTGTTTCGTGCTTTGGATCTGGGATATCGTTTCTTAAAAGTCTACGAAATACACCACTTTCCCAGCACAGAAGTTTACCAAGGCAATTTCTCGGGTACGTCAAACCTTTTTTGAAAAACAAGCAAGAAGTGAGCAGCTATCCTTCCTGGTATCAGACTTCTAAAGACCGAGAAGAATTTAAACAAGAGTACCTTTCCATCAAAGGCGTTTTGCAAATTCGCCTGAGTCGTGCCTTTGACTTCCAAAACGAGAACCGAGTTAGTGAGAGCGTTAAACTGTGCTGAAACAAAGCGGTCGTCACCCTCTCCAATGGCAAACAGACAAAGGCACCGAATTTCTGAACCAAGCTTTCCAAAAAGAATTGAAGAAAGGAGACATCCATTTCTTCACCACCGAGAATCCCGAAACCAAAGCCAACGTCGTGGAACTTTGCAACGCACATTAAAAGCGCGCATGTGGGAAATATTTTACGCACCAACACACTCTCAAATACATTAACGAATTACCGCGTCTGGTCAAAGCTTACCATTAATCGTACCATCGGAGCATCGGATGCGCCCCGGAAGAAGTCACAGCCGAAAACGAAGTGGACGTGTTTAAGCGCTCGTTTGGAACATCCCTTACTACCCTCAAGAAACACGGACTATTAACGACGAGAGATTATGTACGCATTGGCAAAAGCAAACGAACCTTCGACAATGGGTATCTACCTAACTGGAACACCAATTTGTTTTGTGTCACCGGGCTAGTGCGTGGCCGCCATCCTCCCGTCAAAATTGGAAGACCTGGACGGCGAATGAACTTTCGACTTACGTGTACGACATCGAAAAGATCTTCAAGCAAAGAACCCGTAAAGTAAGCGAACGCCGAGTCGAAGGAGTTAAGGTGCATTGGTAAGGATATCCCTCGGGTTTTACTTCTTGGCTTGTTGTTACCAAAGATTAAATCAATCTGAATAACAGTTACTTGTACCTAAAAGTCAAAGCTCTCAGAACGGACAACAGCAATCCAGAGATCGATCAGCAAGTAATTACCGTTAACATTTTCATGCATTCGTTGTTCAGCGAAGTGGATTTGTACTTGAATAACAAACTGGACAGCAGTATCATGGATAATTACCCCTACCGAGCGTACCTTGGAAATCTCTGGACGTACGGAAAAGAAGCCAAGAACACCCATTTGGATGCTTTCGTGCTCTGGAAACCTCACACGTTGGAGAAGTTCAACGATATTGTGGTAACATAATCTAAGAGCCCTCGCAGTGTAGGATTTAACGACCGTCGAAAAAAAATCTTATGGATCGCTGCCTTTTGGAAGACGACATCGTCAACTTTGTGAGAAGAAACGCTGTATCGACTCGATTCAAAAATGTGAGATTACAAGGAACAGATGCCATGGTGTGTGGGCCATATTGTGTATATTCTCTCCATCAACGCAGCCTTGTATATCTCTTAGAACATTTATTAACATGATAAATTAGATCGATGCTTTGTGAACATTATGGCTATCGTTTCGGTCGATAATGAAGCCCCATTCAACATGTCAGAATTTACGATGAGTGGGAATCGAAACTATGCACGCACTGATCGTGGTGCAGTTGCTATATCGGTCACGATATACATTTAAAGAGAACAATTTCATTATCTGTCACGGGATAAGTCTGATGCTGTTTTTTTTTTTTTTTTTTTTTTTTTTTTTTTGATACCTTGCCAAACATAATTAAGTCGTGTGGGTTTTCAAGACTTATAATCACTCTCCACTGTTTATCAAATTCCTTGTAGAAGACTCAGTTTCTCTATCAAAATAGCCAATCGCAATTGTTCAAGTTAGCACGTGCTTTTAAACATGCAAATGCAATTTTATGAATATTTGATGTTAATTCAAGATATTAAAGAGAATCCAGACGCTGTATGGCAATTTAACTTTTCTAGGAGTCGCAGAAATTATAGATGTTCAAAAAGTGTCTAGAATGAGTTTTAAACAGGTAAATTTAAAATGTGAGAGATGTTTTGGGCTGAATTTTCCATGAACTGAATCTTGTTTCAAAGAAATCAGTATGAGGATTTACGCCGATGTTTTCCAAGGCTAAATCAGGCCCCGGGTTTTGATAAACGTCTCAATAATTTCTTTCTCAAAATGAGGTTGATCATTATTTCAGAGAGAGAGAGAGAGAGAGAGAGAGAGAGAGAGAGAGAGAGTGGTGGTGGGGAGGATACTGCTGAAACCTAACCGCACATCCGTTTATAAGACAAAGCTACTTTGATGTCACTTTCGCCGCAGTCGGATCTTCAGATTTGAGATGTAAACTTCGACAAATTTATCGGTTGGCCATTCAAAATACTAACATGCAAAGAATACATACAAACTACAAAGAATAATATAAAATCTTTTGGAATTACACGTCAGAAGGATAAGTCTTTACCAAGGAGCTGTATAGCATCAATATAAATGCATCTTTTTAAACTTAAACAAAATGTTCTTACACAGCGTTCGTTACAACTTCTTTTAAATTTCTAGAAGAATCTTACAACTTTAAGTAACTACCGGCACTTACGCACAATATAATAGTATCAAAGGAACAGTAAATATTTGTTTTCTTTAAAAGTTCCTCTTTTCATTTAAACGTTTGTAAGTTAATAGCTTAAAAAGAAGATTACAGTGCCTTGACGTCCTTATAATTTGTGAGTTCTATGTTGTACTGTGTTTTTTTATGATGATGATATACAAGTGTATAATAATGATAATGATCTGAATGATGATGATATACAAGTGTATAATAATGATATTGATTTTAAAGATGATTAACATATACAAGTCTATAATAATGATAATGATTTTAAACATGATGATGATATTAAAATATATATTAAACGCTGATTTCTCCGACTATCCAGCTTTCTCAAGTGGTGTCAATAAAGTATAGTTTTGATCGGAGAGTTGGATAGGTATAGATAATGTGTGTGTGTGTGTGTGTGTGTGTGTGAGAGAGAGAGAGAGAGAGAGAGAGAGAGAGAGAGAGAGAGAGAGAGTCTAACTTGCCAGGAGAGTAAATGTCAGTTTTCCATCATGACTAAGATGAAGCCAAGCTATACCAGTGCATACACCGGTTTTACAGATTTATTTGTGTTTAGCAGTGTAACAACATGGGCTTCTCCTGTGCTACAACGGCACTCATTGTAATGTAAATACCATCAGGAAACACGTGCATGATATGCGAAAAGTAGTTTAAACATTATAGTGCATGGCACCGTGGTGTTATGTGTCAATTTCAGATAAAGCTAACAAAACATGATTACAATTAAAAAATATAGAGCAAAAATAGTAAAAACTGAACAAGGAGCATGTATAGTTCTACTTTGATGAGCAAATAAATATGAAAACGAGAGATTAGTAAAGGTACTTAAGTGTACACAATAGTTGACATTTTCAATCGGTACATATAAATATGTATATATCCCTTTGGCTCGACGGAACAGCAAAGTCATTAAGTTTTAATAATTTGGCAGGAAACTGCTTCCTTGCAGTGCTCGCGTGCTGACCTTTTCCACCAGTGAATTGAACCATCGTGCACCCATACCATATAACATGTATCTACCTTGAAGTGTCTAGAAAAATATCAATAAATACTTTATTTAAACACTTAAAAATAAAGTTTGTTTAAAGACTACAATGACACTTGTTTGCTGCTTTCTGTTTAATAATTAAAACGTGTCATAAAATATGCCGAGTGTTACAGAATAAAATCTAAATAAAATCAAAATTGGAACAATATCAAGAAATAATCTTAGCGTGTTTGTAACGGAAATTCCTTGTAAGGACTATATGACGTCATGCAAGTCAGGATAACATATTTTTATCAAACACACCTAACATTCCATATGAAAATATACAATTAATAATATACACCTAAACATATCATCATCAGCAGCAGCAGCAATTCCTTGACCGCCGAGGTCGTTGGTGCAAAATATACAATTTTAAAATTCATCAAAGGAATTATCAAAGCACCTTTTGTAATAAAACAAGTACATGATATTCCACCTTCTAAATAGATCACAAATGTATACTGCTGTCAGGAATTCTACTGGAATAATCTTCCTTTTTGAATCAATTAATAACAAAATAACATGAAAATATTAAAATTTAGAAACCTAGGTACATAACCTCAACATGCAAAATGTGTTGTCAGCTTCTTCGTGAATGATTTATCGCATAGATTGTGCTGTTTTACAAACACAAATAGTCATACAGAAGAGGTAAATCAGACATATGAATCTGCTGATGGAGTTCATTTATGAAACAAGGCCCGAGTCTGCATGTCGATTCCACGATCAACACTGTAAAATGTGTGACATTGACCCCAAGGTCATATGACTGAGCGAGCATACTGCAGAATATACTGTCTGAGCTTCATAATGTAATGTCTGATCCAAGATACAAAACCACAAAAGAGCGTACGAAGTATCTAATGAAACTAAGCTGGACCAGAACCTTAAAGCAAGTTTTCTATGACTGTAACCTTGATCGGAAGGTCAAAAGAGCGATCGAATATGTCCTAGAAAAGCGACTGATATGTCTCGCCTGCCAATAAAGTCGGCTCGATAAAAAATATAATTCAGTTTCGTCTTTGCTGATATACGATTTAATATGTTGCTTTCAATCAGGGGAAACACTCAATTGGTGATGAAGAAAATTAGAGTTGTCTCTTTAAATTTTATGTCACTTCATTTTCAAGCCCAGAATGAAATGGTCTCTACATGATTTTCACAGCGTAGAAATCAAAAAGCCACTTTTCTGACATTTATTCTGACGTACCGTGCAAAATTACGACGAATTGTAAGAGAGACTTATGACTAATGTATGCTCCACTTGCACAGTTGTAAAATATTTACCGTAGACATCAACTGTGAATCGGGTTTATATAGCTAGTTTTGTGCGGACATACCGTTAAACCACATACATACATACATACATACATACATACATACATACATACACACATACATAAATATATGATTTGACCAGACATAAAGCATAATAAATTCTAAATGATGAAAAAGATTCATTTAAATGACATAACAAATATATACAATAAGGAGTTGATAAAAACCAGAAGTATTTCTTTAAAATACTGTTTCTAAAATCAGCTTCAGAAACCGATATCGTTGCCCATCCAAGAAGCCAGATATTAATGGGTGAAAGTAACGGACTTTGAATAATCTTGGAGTGACCTTCAGTGTTAGAATAATAATTCATGCATCCATAATTACCTTGATTAGCCACTACAGCGTTAGCCCTTATGTGAAAAGCACGAAACTTGAAATTCACTCATCCAACACCTATCCTTAATCACTCGCACAATGCACCGTTAACCTGTTGATGATAATTGATCACACTATTCAATGTATAGTCATGTGGAAGGTTTACAATCGAATAAACATAGTTATTGCTACTTCTGTCTGAATTGTCAGAAAGGACCATTTGTGTGGGCTAGAATTTATATAGCATTGAACAGTCTATTTGGTCAAAAACAAGGCTTGAATACTTAACAATCAGTTAAATTTATCAAGTTTTATAATAGGAACATAAACAGTACCCAATGAATGAACTTAATCAATGCTTTCAACACATTTAGTGCAGGATGAAATGTAAGCAAGGACATCTTTTCTCAACAAGTGAATAGCACTTTTCACGATGCTTCAACTCATCAACATTCATGTTCCTAGATAGGAAAGTATGCATATAGGATGCCAAAACGTCGTGTGGTAATGAACAAAAAATAAACACTTAACAAAACTAAGCAAGTAATATGTTAAATGTAGACCACATTGATATTTTTATACATGTATGGCATCGATAGTAATGTAGTATCTTGCCTAATGATTCAAACATGAACAGTTAAAACACAAAATTTACGAAAGTAGATGAAGCGTGAAATATGAGTCACTACATTTGCGAATATATAGCAGCGCTAAGCAAGACGCATCCCGTTTCAAAATTGTATGATTCCTTGTATGACAGTATGTACATAGGATGCCATAGATGTCGCAAGTAGCTAATCTAAAAATACTTAACATAATTTTTGTACAATGTGAAATGCTGATTACTGTGACTTGTATGTTGAAACGTATATGATCATTATAAACAGCGCTTAAAACATCGAAACACAAATTTAAACGCATGTCAGTGAAGCGCGTGAAATATGGGACACGTTTGCATTCAGGGCATTGTGCTAGTCAAGATGCATTGCCTCATAAAGTTTCTTGATTCCAGGTATGAAATAAGTATACGGGGCGCAGAAACCCATATAGTCGTTACCTGAACGCAAAAAATTAAACCAAGCCAGCAAAATGGCGAAGCAAGTAACAGTAACCATCCTTTATTATAAGACTGTGATACTAAATATATAAACATATTTGGATGATTGTAGCATGAACAGTGCTTGATAAATAAACTTAAACACAAAATTTAACGAATTTCAGTTCATTGTGTAATTTTGGTCCACGAGACCTAGCTTTTATGGGGTGCAGTAATTATAAATATGCATTACCTCAGAATGTTTATTGATTTCAGGTCATGAGCTTAAAGGCAAGAATTTAATCTAATCCAGTAAAATATTAAATGTACTTCATAGGACATTTTGTTGTACGGTTGTTTTGCTAAAAGAGATGCATACAATCATCTAGTTAGATGATTCTAGCATTAATCAGGGACTGAGAAATAAACTTAAAACGCATATATAACCAAATTCAGCGAATCATAACATATTGATCACCGTGACTTCATTTTGTGATGAGCTAGTAGTTATCGTAAAGATTCATCTCTGTATTAGATTTTATGATTCGAGGTACAACATTACATATACAGTGTGTACAAATCTCCGCTAAACGCAAAATCTTAACCAAGAATGTATTACTTATGTACACGTATGCCCTTAGCGCCCTTGGGTGGGGGGATGGGGTATATGTGCTATGAAACGCACTCCAAACTGTTGTCTAACTTCTAGGAAGAAGAACGGTTGATATGCAGTGAGGATGTACACATTTATGTATTGTTAAATGTGCAGACGTCTACGTCGACTCATTGAGTAGTACAATATTCTTCGTAATGTTGAGCAAAAAGAAAATATAACCAATGCATATATTAGAGAATTAAATGCATCCAATTGACGAGGAACCAAGCTGAGCGACTTGAAAATCTATTCAAACAAGCTTGTAGTATAGAAACTACAATCAGCACTCAATGTAGCTTATTTGTTAAAATTAAAATCTTGTCAATTGCAAGGAAGTTGGAAAATTAACAGAGAGCAGGCTCCGCGTCGTATAACTATATGATTAGCACTATTAAAATTGGCAATATAGCAACCTTATTTAATATCTTGGAGACTTTGATTAATCTTTGCAACACGTGTATTACTTATGTATAACACTAAAACTTCATGACACAATGATTATGTCTGACTCTAAATTTTGTATGTAGCTTGATATTGTAGAGATTTGCTTAATTTACTTTCATATATTATCGAGGGTTTGGATTTCTCTCACACCATACTTTGAGTTTCAAAAAAAAATTTTGGGTCACGTTTAGAGCCATATTAGAAAAGATTACACTTGTTGTTTAAGGGCAGCTGGATTAAAAAGCTTTTCATCCCAAGAATTATTTGAAGAAAATTCAAAATTTAAATCTTTGAAAATTTGATGTTTATTATAATATAATCATTTAATTAAGAGTAGTGCTTAAAAGGTTGAATACTCTCTCATCTACTATCATAACTTGCAGATATTCTACGTAAACGGCTCTCGTTTTCTTTCATCTTTGTGACTTTCATTCCCATAAATTAAAACATACTAAACATTAAACTTTTACAAATCCATGCACATATGATTACTAGTTTAAGTTTAGTATGTGTAACTAATCAGTTCGCAGGGTGTTCGTAAACTGTTTGGTAAAAACTATGTTTAACTGTAGCACCTGACAGAAAACGATGAAATTATACAGTCATATGACTGTTGCAATGTTAGAAAAACGTTAGGTAATACATGGGTTCAATACGGTAAAATGCATTCCGCATACCTCGGTAAACTAACATATAATGAATTTATTACTTCATCAAACCGTTATCTTGAGCGAGCGTATCATATCTTCTAGCCGCTATTGCTGGATATGCAGACGATTATTTACAAACAGCGCGCTAGTTGTAGCAGTTGCTTCCCTTGGACCCAGGAAAAAATCTGCACTATTGTTTAATTACATTCTAGGCTTCTTTAGGGGAAATTTCAAGGACAATAAACGACACAGCAGCGCATTTCTATATAATAGACTCATTTTAAATATTTGGGTAATAAATGAGATAGTTGCATTAAACCGTTTGAATTGGAGGTTGAGCGTCAGTTTGCTTTACTCAGTTGTGTGTTGCCAGTTGTCATTTGACTTACTACCAGGTTGTAAGTTACATGATCAAGTTATGAACTTTATTTTATTGAAGGTATTTTAACCCGCTAGGTTAATTGAAAACACAGGTACTGGAATTTACATCTTGCTAATTCACCAATCCATGATATAAATTTTGTTTTGCAGATAATAAAATGGATTATAATAGTGTAAATCACGTAAAGAGGAGCACTTTGATGGCTTCTATTTGCGATAATATTACCAATAAATGAGTTCTCATTCTTTTGATTTAATATATTTTAGGAAGATTATACGCCTTTTTGATAGGGATCTGGTACTACCTCATTGGTGTTAAACATATTAGCTAAAAATCATTCAACTATCACAGGGAAAGTTATATTGATTGCTTGCTAAATATGACGTGTATCATATAATAATGACAGAACAACACCAATTTAAGTAGTGGAATGCGGAGATTTTCTCACAACACTTCTTTGGAATCTCGGATATCGATGCCGCTGTCTTTTACTTGTAGTGCTGCTGAACTAAGTAGAGAGGGTTGATTTGTATTTGCCTTATCTGAAAGCTGAATTGTAGGATAAGTCAAACACCTTTCTAACTCTGACTGTGTCCTATGGACACAGCTGCTTTCTGGTTGTCGACACGACATACTCTTGTCTTGTTTTGTACGTAAAGTTACGGATGATTTGCTTTCTGCCTCAAATATACCATCATCATTTTCATCCAACGGTTGAGTCGTGTTGAACGCCTGTTCATCTTCATCGCACCCACCAGATATTTTTTTCTTGTTGTCTGAAAGGAAGTAATATGTTGATTTTGCAATTTAAATATTTCAGACACAGGCAAACGTTTGTATAAAAAAATTCCTGATCAAACTATTCAAATTTTGAAAGACAAATATGTAACTGCCGATGGTGTTCTCCATATGAGACAACTGAGATTTCATTTCTGTGAAGAACGTTTCATGTGATCGAAGGTTCGCATCTCATTACATCATCTTTATGAACGAGAACATTAGTGATATAGATGATGACAATACTTAATGTATTTAAATATTTGGTTTACTGTTCAAGTAGGACTTTTCACAAGAATGACTTTGTATATTTTATGTATGGCAGTGATCGGAAAAGGCGAGCACTTTAGACCACTCGGCCACCAGGGTCCACGTAGAAATATTTATGTTAATATCATTTGTATATAACGTTTACCTGTAAATCAGAATTACCACGCGCAGATAGAGCACCAACACACTTTATTTTATCACCTTTTTATCCATTCTCAAATGACATCCGTCTGAATAAAGATAGCCACGCCTAATCATTATCATGAACACGCATTTTCATCTGCTTTTGAAAATTTCTGTCAAATTAGGTCGAATCAGTGATAATTATTGGATAGTTTTATCTTCTCTTTAATGTTTTCCTTTCTAACAAGGGAACATCTTTCATTAGTAGTCGTCATTAGTAGTCGTCATTAACTTTATTTAATTGACGTCGACTTTAATCTTACCTTTTAGAATTCCTCGAACATTTATTTGCAAGCAACACGACCACATCAATCCTTCCCTAGCAGGTGAATTTGAAACTTCTAAATCTACGCATTCGTTGCTGTCATCTGTGTTAAAGAAATAGTGTAGAAAAATGAGAATAAGTGAAGTTTTGTTTCCCATTTTGAAAATCCTACCACATCAATAGGTAATAAACTGACACGTAACAACGCAGCTCTGAACAACACTTTCCTTACATCATGGCTTTAAATTATATAACTTACACACTAATTAGATTTTGGTCATTGCCAAAATACAAAGAAATAACAATGAATCAAAGAATGCACAAAAATCAAATTGGTTAGTTTCGAATGTGTGTTGGTCGTGTATAAGCAAATACACTTTACTTGATGCCCTTGAAACTTTCTTTTCATTAGAACAAATTCGTTTATATACAAGACAGTTGTGTATATTAAATCGTTTTTGTGACTGATATGAAGTAATAATGGGGTATCCAGCTTATTCAATGGTTTAATCTTATCTTGCGTTTTTGTTTTTCTTTCAGAGTTGTTCAATATGTATAAGGAAATACAAAATGCTAAATATTTGTTTTGTATTTTATTCATGTCTTACTGGTTTTTATGCATCATACGGACATATTTCTAATTCGCATATTGGAAGTCAAGGTCAACTGGGATACATTAAATTCAAGTTACCTTTTAATTGCGACAACGGCGAATCTGCCATATCCTCCACAGCAGTTAGTTTATCAACTAGCTCATTGCACCCCATCGTTCTCATGACATCCACGAAAGCGAAAAGTGCTTTAGCGCCTTTAGCCAACACCTCCCTCAAGAACGTATCTGCTCTGACCCGCCTTCGAGCCTTTTTCTCTCCCAGTTTGATGAAGAATTCTTTGTCCATAATTTTTCTGTCCACAAACGTGCCTTCAAACTGAGACGGGTCAATTTCATCCACAACTAACTCATAGTGATGTAGCAAGTTTTCTTTGATTACTTCTTGATTTCCTGCAACATTTCACAAATGTCGACAATCTGTAGTATTGAATTTCTTAAGACAAAACTGTCAATACTCTTTATGACGTGATAACTCTATTTCTTAGCGTTTGTGTGTATAGTAATGATTTTCTTTTATCTACTATTTCTATTCAGGAGGAAAATGCATGACGAGGAGATTTTGTATTGCGGATGAGGTATGCGTCATGTGACAGATGTTTTCATTAAGCGTTTCTATTGAAATGTCACACACAGTGCGTCAAATTATCGGCACCATGTATCTCGAAATGGTCATCCCATTAACATAATATTTATGATTTGCACACTGATTCAATAAATATTCTGAGATACAAGACAGCTTATAAAATTATAATGAAATTATACTAACTGCTGAGCTTCGAAATAGTGATACTCGTTCTCTACACCGTCATTAAAAACTTTACCAGTCTTACGCATCAATAAGAGTCAGAGTTGTCTCTTTTATTAATGTTGCATGTGGATTCAAACACTAGTTTGTAATGACATATTTATTTGAAAGCGAAATATAACTACTACTTAACATATTTTCAAATGTAATTTTTAATCATTCTACAAAACAAACATTTCGTTATTGTAATAATGAAGTTTTACTCACGGTATTTTGGATCTGAACTTTGGAGACGATCGATGATGTGTGTCGTCCTTTTCTTTTTCAGTGCAGTCATAAGAGCTTCTATTCCCCTTGTTCCTTTTTTAAGCAAGCACTGCAAAAAGTAATCGGCAGCCTCATGCCGATGCCTTGCTAAACGTTTCTTTATTTCAGTGTTTTCATGATCATTGAATACTTTCTTTGCAACAAAATCGCCAGTTAATGTTTGAACATCAAGTTCCTCACAAAGAAAGTACCAGTTGTCTTTAATCATATGCATTTTTTCCGTCTGTGGTTTGTCAGCACCTGTTTAGAAATACGGTGGTCAACGATAGCATTGCATCATAATGAAACAAATCAGATAAAGAATGTTTCAGGGAAAAAACTTAAGGTCTGTTATAGACTGCAATATACCTCCCTTTTGAGGAATCTGACCAGACCTAAATGTCCAAAATATGACCCATATTAATGTTTGGACATCAAGTTCCTCACAAAGAAAGTACCAGTTGTCTTTAATCATTTGCATTTTTTCCTTCTGTGGTTTGTAAAGACCTGTTTAGAAATATGGTGATCACCGATCCAGACAATAATGATATTTCCACTTGACTTATTTTACTTTGACATTACACCATAGCATTGCATCATAACCAAACAAATTAGATACAGAATGTTTCATGGAAAAATCTTAAGGTCTGTTATAGACCGCAATAAACTTCGCTGTCCAAGAATCTGACCAGACCTAAATGTCCAAAATATAATCTTTATAAAGTCCTAATTTAAGTTTAGAATCCAGCTGTCTGATTTACTGAATTTTTAAGTCAAGCTTAAAACTGACCAATTAAATGCCTTAGTTCAGGACCTAACTTTAGATTTGTGTTAATGTGACTGGGTTCTGGTTAATTCTTAAGATCTGGAGGCGGTAACATGATTGGTCCTTACCCATAGCAGAGACAGAAAAGTTCACAGGCGAAACAGAAATATAATATGCTTTACATGAGAGGTTGCAATGAACTCATGCATACCAATCAATATTTGAAGTTATGATTAAACTACTTTATTTGTATTATGCAGAATCGTTTTGCAACTCCCTTGGACAAGGTAGAAATATAGTTTAAATTATTAAATGTGGAGTATTTTCTCAATTTCATGAATGTTTTAAGTTTTGGCACAAAACAAATCAATATAAAATTGTTTGACAGTGCATGTTAACCTTGTTTCAACAGTAGATTGAAACAAGGAATCAGTTTCAGTCCTCTCTCATTAAACATTTTTACTAATGACGTTCCAGACAGTTTCTGAAGTGATAATTCTCTTCGATGTCTTTGACATGATATATGCCTATGATGTTTTGTCTACGTTGATCATCTCATGACACTTTCAGAAACTGAATTTGGTGTACAAAATATGGCTCATAGTTTCAAAATGACTTATGTAAAATATGAAGCTTGAAAGTGAAAAGAGATTAAATACTAATAATGATCTTCAGCAATAGCGACAAAAAACCACAGGAACCCCATTTTGCCTAAGAGAGGATGCATTAAACGTCGTAACTAATTGTACATTTTGGGTTTGAAACTATTTCTTAATAGATATCTAAACCACTTAGCAAGTGTATTATATATACATCTTATAACTAAAAGCGCTTCACACTTTAACTAGACCAATTTCCTTTACGGAGTGCCATTTTCATTTGTGATTTCGCCTGTAATAAAAAGAAATTTAATATACGATTTAAAAATCAATGTATACATTTTGTTAAAAAGTTATAGGGTTCACAATAAATCAAATAGATTTGCATGCGGTTCGGAATTAGGAGGTCACCCATTCCAGTTTTGTTTATACTTCTATAAATACTGTGATAGAATATGCCAACTTCCATATTCAAGGTAGTTATATAAAAATTTTAACCAATAAAGATTTGTATCATTCAGGTTGTTGACATCTTTATCCAAAACATAGTGCTGACAATACAACACAATTCAATGTTGGTCTATCAACAATTCGTTTAGCTTTGAATCCAACTATAGCTCATTGTTAGATAATTTACATAATTGAAACTATTCTAGATAGTAAATGTTGCGTTTTCTTCCACACATATGAGACATTTAATGATACCTACAATTTTGTGTACCCAATTATTATATCAGAGAATTATCGATCTTAACTCAGATAGACTTCAAATACTAGAATCTTAATTTTCGTTAAAATAGACTTCGCAAGGTATGTAGTACAGTTGAAAATTAGCTAATTTATACCGCGCTATGAGATAAATAAGGTAGAAAGAGTAGGACTATCCCAACATTGAAACATTAGGAATAGCACAGGTGTGGATCTAAATTTAGCCAAGCAATTTCTTAACTCAGAGGCGAAACGGGCATGTAACGGCATGTCCAACCTTATTGGCAATACTTGTTAACAATTTAAATAAAATAATATTAACTATATATCAACATCTATTTTCAGTAACAACTTGATATTCCTTTTTCAGAACATAATTAATTAGATGACTTTATATCATTCTGTTTCTAGGAATGTATTATGTCATCTATTTGTGTTGTACATTTCAACCATTTATCCTAACGAAATGATTCGCATTTTATTTTCTAAGAGATTGATAGAACAATGTAATGAAAAAATTTCTGAGCAAATAGTTAATAAGAAACTGCAAATTGTAATTTCAAAATCAAATATTAATTCTCCATCTCGCTATATATGTTCTGAACCATTTGAAAGTCAAAATGTTTTAACCAGTGTTGCATTAATGGCCATACCTTCGTTCTCTGGTTCGTCCTCATGGTATAGTACTTTAATATCTATGGATAATTCACCCTCAGGGATAGAGGAGATAATGTCCTTCTCGCGTAACAAATTTAGCACAAAGCTTTTCATGCCACCCTTCTTGCAGAATTCCGACAATTTTTTATATGCATATCTGCTATGCGGACGAAGATGTACAACGACGCAAGCAAGATCTGATTTCGTAATTTCACAGCCAGTTTGTTGTAGGAACTCCTGCATTAAACAGGTAACGTCTATGTTGTTTATATAGTTGTCGATTTTCGCTTCAATCTTTTGTACCGGCTGGCCGTCCTTCTTTAAATTCAACTCCAGAGTATACTTAGGTTGTCGGGTCAATGGTGCTGCAATCATTGAGGAATGAATAAATTGTTATTGTCCGTCTGCTCTGCCTGATGATGAAACAATTCTCGGTATTTATTGTGATATTAAATTTGGATTCAGTCAAAAAGGCAAATAGTAATGACAAAATATAAATCCTTTTCCTTGCACGTAGTCTTGCCAAATATGCGTAATTGGTGTCATTTTTTATAACTCTATATCTAGAACAATAACATTTTGTATAAACCTTTACGGACTTTGTTAGTTATGAAAAATATATTTATTCTAGGTATGAGTTATATCCAAAATGAGATACTTATTCCAGAGTTGATCAGTCATGGGATCTTTCTTCTACTAGATTACAACAATAGATTATTAAAGGCCGCTTTCTCATGCTTGTAAGCATGAAAAGCATGACCAGTATATACTAACACTTAAAACCGGAAAATATTAACAGAACTAAAACTCAGATTTCAGACATATTGTTAAATGTTGACCTTCAAACAGAAAATTACTCAGTAAACGGACAATTACAACGTTTGTTCTATTTTAGAATTGTCCAGCTAATCCTAGGATTGATCGGTAAATAACAATCACTTTCATCGCTGTCAGTGTTATCGTCATCGTCATCACCATCAACACCACATGTGTCATTCGTGTTGTATTTAACTGTGAACATTTATAAACAAACTCTACACACATATATGAGTTGTACTCGTACATTTACGCACGCGTGTGTGTATGTGTGCGTATCACACCTGTCGCAGGTGAAGCTGTTTCATTGGCAATAACCAGATCAAATCCCACGTCTGGTTGATCCTTGCCTAGAACGAATATAAATATAACAAGGATTATTTCCGATATTCACACACTATTTGCTTGCTACTTTGCATTATTATTGCCACGAAACGCGAGGGTTGATATGCAGTTCTCACGGATTTCATTTTCAGAATTCTTAAATATGTTAAAATATCATGCAGTTTTCAAAGATACCAGTCGTATCATTCAAAAACATCCCTCTCTCTCTTTCTATATATATATATATATATATATATATATATATATATATATATATATATATATATATATATATATATATATATAAGGGATTATTAATACAAATATGCATCTACGCAGGATCAAAGTGATTCCATGTGCACAATACTTATTCATATAACAATACAATATTGAAACTATACAACGTGCGAAGAATATGTACTGATATAAAACGTGTTCCGGTGCTTTACATTAGCGTAAATAACATTTATCTCTATTCCACATTCCCATCTCCTCCTTTATTCCCATTCACCTGCTTTAAAGATGACACTGATTCCAAACTTACGCTTGAGATGTAAAAAATTCCATTCTTATTACTATTGGGTATTTTATACCGAATATGATTGGATTTGCCTCTACGGTCAGATATACTGCTCTCAGTGTTCATTTATTTGCAAAAAATAAATCTTTATGACGAAACCGTCTGCTAAATATTTGTAAATGGAACGAAGGTCCGTAGACAGTTGTCTTCTGTCTGATAGCAGAGGTAGTAACTAACAGCAGATTGGCATTATAGGCACAGCTTTGAATGACATAGTTAATAATATAGTTAGCCAAGCGAAGAGGGTCTTTGCAAAGTTATATCCTCTATTTAGCTCCACTTGACTAATTGGCAGACTATCATTTAATGTATGCAAATAAATGATCTTTGTAATCCTTGTTCCTGCAGTAAATGGATCGGAAATGCTCTCATATTTCAGAAGACGTCTTTCAAGGCTTTTGTATCTATTAACGAGGGCATATTGAATGGAAGATTGTCATTGTTTGTATACGCGCTGGTCCTAATGCAAGTGAGCCCCATGTGAGTTTTGTTTAGAGATAAGATCTTGAGACTTTCGCGAAGAACTCATTCAAGATTTTTCAAAGGCGTTCATTTTTTTATTTGGACGTTTTGCTGAATGGAAAAGATTTGTATGAGTAACAAAACTGTGAGTATAGAGGCAAAAATTGATCCAACCGTTAATGGGAATAATTACTGACGGATGACAAACACATAATTAAAATCTACAAACGGACGTGGCACGACAAAGAAAGAACATTTATTACAAATTCACATGACCCTCCGCCTGTTGAACTCTACTTGGAAATCGTTATTTTAACTAGACTAAAACTGAATTCAGATTATATGGTAGAAAATAAACATACGAGAATTTTCCAAGTCTTCTGTCTGTTCCTTTGCGCTTTTAACGATTTTTTCTAAGACATCAACACTGATTTTATTAAATTTGTCTTCTATTTCAAGGGCATACAGAAGAACGAAAAATGCGTCGGGTAGGTTTTCTTTAATCTTTTCCAGAAGTGTTTCTGCCATCTTTCTCCTTGTTCCCATGCACTTAAATATTTCTTCATAATCGTCTACAGTGATTGTATTTTCTTGCATAAAATAGTCTATTATATATTCAGGCAGGAGTTCATCCTTTAAATATTCGACTATCTTTGGCCAAACTTCTAGAATGTCCTTTGAGCTCCAACCGTGAATGTATGGCTTTTCTGCAATGCAAATTATATTATACATTCACAATACTGAAAAAGAGAGGTACATCATTTTTTTCTACCGAGTTCTGAGCTGATGGAAAACTTCTTGCACAAAAGTAAAGAGCCATACCATTAGACTTAAACCACCAATTTAGCTGACTTGATCAGTACGAGGCAGAACTCAATGTAGGACTCAACTCCCCACATAATTTAGTAGGTGGAATTCGTCCTAAATTGTTCGTAGGGACCCGAGTGGCCTAGTGGTCTAAAGCGCTCTCCGTTACGGATCACTGCCACCTCAGCTCTGTCTGCGTGAGTTCGAGTCTAGGATTCGGCGAATGTGGATATGTGAGAAAGCTTGCCAGTAGCTTCTCATGGGTCGGTGGTTCTTTCCGGGGATTTCCCGGTTTCTTCCTCCACCATTAATACTGGCCGCCATTAATAGCCTATCTTGTGCTGAAAAATGGCGTTAAGCTCCACAACAACAACAACAACAAATTGTGCGTATCTCTGTCATACTTTCCAAGGTAGGCGAAATATCTCTGCTCAGCCCACTACCACCTGAGCCTTGATCACTACACTTATTGTACCAGGAAACCGCAAAATGTGTAAACGTAGATCATCACGCACCAAATTAATATAAATAAATACAACTATTGGCCAAATAAAATATGCCAGCAATGTGTGTGATGAAAATAAAAGATTGCATGATCAGGTACGGGGAGAACAGTTTGTATTGATTTTAAGTAGCAAAAAAGTAAAATAGTAATAATTAATGTATATTTCAATACACTGCAGAGGCAATAACGTTCATTATATTGCTTTGTTTAATTGTTATTTTCTTAAATGCAATATGGATTTCAACCACAGAGTTTTTTGTTGTAGATTTATCTCCCGTGAGCAATAACGTAGAAGAGACCTTCTGGATCAGTACTTATATACGTCTACCACTGTCAAATTATTAATTATTTAATGTAGAGGAATGATACAATAAAGAAAACACTATCTATTCACAATTTATTATGATTATTGTTTGTGGTCTGTCCGAGTCTGAAATGACCACATTTATGTGTCAGAAAAAATATCGTTAGATTACACATGCATGATTAATGATTATAAATGACACCACACACACACTTTAAGATTTATTGCTCTTAAAAAGTTATCTGCGAATGTCTACATATGTGTTAAGATAATTCATGTTTAAATGTCTTACTTGTTACAACTGATTCGTGTCATGTAAACTGCAGCCACTTTTGATTTTGTTAGAGGGAGAGACGACACCATCTCACATATAGTTTTGCTATGATAGGAGGGGCAATATTTCCTTTGAAGTAATTTAGTGATGCACCTTTCCTCCTTAGGTGGTAAACTTCAATACCTGCTTCAATATCGCTTATATAATCATAATCATCGCACACGTTTATAGTGGTTTTAAAACGTTATTGATTCGTTGTGCACATATTCGAAACAGATCATAACAACAGCTCAGCGTAGAAAATAAGTAATTGAATTTTGAGGGAAATAAATTGTGAAATTAAGTCGATTTGTGAATAATACTTTGGTATTTATATCCATTAGAACAACCCTTTATCTCCCAAACACACATACACAAAACAAACTCAAAACACACACACACACATTTTGTTTAATTAGAGCTATTACCATTCGATGCATTGCAAAGGATCCTGCTCAATACAATTTCATTGGCAGAGCCTTAAACAAGTTCATGCGTTTGAAAGTTAAAGTAAATTAGTATTAAGGGGCCATATCTCCTGCCACTGATAACGCTGAAACCTAGAAATCAAACCCACTCAAAGTCTAATCAATTAGAAGGGTATATGATAAATTTGGTTGAAATATAACATTCCTTAATAATGGTACTACTTTGAAACAGATATCAGGAAAGTTTGTTATCACGTGCTGAATATCTTTTAAATACTAGTGTGAAACAATGCAAATCAAGCTCTTTCAAGATCTTATCAATACAAAGGTTCATGTGATATCTGGTTGAAACTCAAAAATCTTTGGTAAAGTGATTGTGCAGAAACGAAATCAAAAAGTAAATTCGGATATATATATATATATATATATATATATATATATATATATATATATATATATATATATATATATAACAGATATATTGGAACACTAAAAGTGAAATTTGTTCAAGGACTAGTCGAAATAAAATTGTATGGCATATCTGTTTTTCAAAATTTCCTTTGTGGTGTAATATAATCAAAGTCAGGCAAATAGGCAATCAGGAGCCATATCTCTTATTGATAATGGTGGGGAACGCTGGAATTGAAATTCGTTCATACTTTTGTGGACATAAACCTGCATTCCAAGTCTGGTTGAAATTCATCTGTTTTTGGTACAATATTTTAGTTGCAGAAATCAAAGACAGGAGGATAAACAATAAAAGGCTGGAAATCTTGTAAAAGAATTCGTGAAACGCGTTAAATCAAATCAAATCAGTTCAATATGAAAGGGCTTGCTTAAGTTTGTTGAAATCAAAGAATTCTTGGTGATGATATTTTGCAGAAACCAAAGTTAGAGAGCTTTGAAAGCAGGGGCCAAACCTACTCTAATTGATGTTGTGGAATGCTAGAAATGAAGCTTTTACAGAGTATGCGCAAAATAAAATGCATGACAAAATTCGGTTTAAATCCAATGAACCTAGATTGAATCTGTGGAAGCTAGAAAAATCAAGAAGACAGAAAATCGAGGAATATAACGCATGTAAATAACGCCTTGGAATGCTGCTGCAAATTGGTTCCATGGAGGGCCATGTTAATATAAAACTGCATACCAAGTTTATGTCGAACACTGTTTGGTAAAGTATGCTGCGGGGCACAAAGTTTTGCGGAAATGAAATGAGGGAGCATAATTCCTGTAAATGATGTTTTAAAACTCTGTAACTCGAATTTATTCAAGGCCTCGCCACTACAGAACTACATCCCAAAGGTAACTAAAGTCCTACTATCTTTGGTAATACACAGCTACAGAAAGTATGACTCCTATAAATGATGGCAATGATAACCGGAAACCGAACTTTTTTGAGGTCCCATCAATGTAAAGCTGAACACTAAATTTGGTGAAAATCCAGCAATGTTCAGAAACGTTATCTTGTATGAAGCAAACGGTTGACCGACGTTAAACGTAATTATTATTGGGCACTCAAGAGCGTGTGGATATGCAAGGAGAGATAGAATTATTACTTGTTACACCATCTGTATTTTCGAGTTTCTTCGCCAAATCCTGGCAGCCTGTATTCTTAAGAGCACGAATAAAATGGCTGAAATAAGACTCTGTCCTTCTCTGAAGCAATATCTGCAGAAGTTTGTCGACTCGTGCGTGTCTTGGGTACCACTTGCATTGTATATTTTCAATGTCATATGTGTGAAGGACCCCGCTCTGAATTAGGTGATCGCATACATTTTCAACGCAGACCCTTTCTTTAAGTTCACGATAATGTCGTCTTATTGATAAAGCCCTTCTACACTCTGAGCCACCTAAGAAAAAAATTCATATAAGTTTCAGAAATTACTCATTCAAATGATCAATCAACAACGACCGAGACACATATACACATATAAAGGGAAGTTACAAATATTTAATGAGGCAAAAGAGTAAAAAGGACCTTATTTACGTGATTAAGAAAGCATACGACAACCACGAACAACAACTGGAATATATATGGTGACACAGTAAAAAAATATGCAAACTTAGTTTATTGGATAAAATCGATTAAACAAAATATTCAGGATAATGTTTTCACAATGTTCGTAATATTTTATGCAGTCTTATTTTCAAAAATTTAAAATGTCCAAGAAAATAGTACTTGGAACAGTTTAAAACATTGATATTTTATGTAGAGAGGGACTCAGGATGAGCCGATAAAAATAAATTGAGAGGTCAATTTAAAGCATACATTACCACTGTAAGTTCAAGCAAACTTTTGTGTAATGATGACAATTATGCAATACTTGTCTAAGTTGTGTTAACATTTATTGTACCAAAAATATACCCCTTCTATCTTTAAACACATCACGGTTGGTAATATGCAATTCTGTCACTATCCACTTTCTTATTAGAAGCTGAATAAAAATATATTTGCGAGTTCATGGGTGTCCAACCTTTCACGTGAGGGACGTGAGGGACTACATTGCCTTTTTTTCTTACTCACAGGGCCGTTTATAAACTCGACCTACGTCATTCACTACCCTTCGACGCGAGTTATTAAAAGTTGGCCCGTTGGATAGAAATATTTGGCGGCATGGATGCTGGCGCGCGACCTGTATTTGGCTATCTTTTCGGATTCTAGATTATTCTAAAATGAAAATATTTGCAGAAATAGTATATTATTTTATTTGTCTCTTGTTTTTGTTGTTGTTATGAAAGTCTAGTCTCTAATTATTTAAATAATTTAGAATATTTTTTAAAGCAAACATCAAGTGAAAGTGAACTCTTACCTGATCTCATTCGTACTGGTTCATTTTCCATTTCTCGTAGAAACTGAACATTCAAGTATACTTTCGGCAATCCGTAACTAATACCATCTTCTGAAATAATTTATGACATAGAATTGTTAAAAATGATATAAGATGAATCGCTCACAAAATTATAATTTTGCTGCAATTAAATCGTCCAAGGAGATGTTTCTCAAGATCCAAGAAAAGAGTTATGGAGATTATGTTGTAACTTGAGAATAATCACAAGTTATGGAAAAGTATCAAAAAAAAAAAATATAAATTATAATTATCTCTTTTTAAAATTTTACAGAAGCAAAATACCCTTAGAACGGGCAATGAACCTAATGCACAACTGAATATGATAAACACACGAAATTTATTTTGAAACTTTGTCAGAGATGATACTGATATAGAGCTTAACAACGTTTTCTCACCAAAATTCAAAATCGGTTTTAATCTCCTGAAGGATCAATAGTTTGCTAAAGAAAAGTATTGTGCATGTATGTGCAATATTTCTTGCTCGAGGATCTCTGTGATAAGATAATAACAACACCCACAAATCGTTTACATATAATAGAGTTTTTTTCCATCGTAAATCCCTCACCAATATGAAAACGTTCAGCAAGTGTTGGTTATACATATTCGTGATAAATGAAAGAGAAATTTGTAAGAAAATGGAAATAATCGTTTAGCGTAATATTTGTATCCTACAATGTATTGTTTGCCACACGTTTCGTGTTTCAATTTTACCCACCACCATTCTCCATTACGAAAACAAATAAAACCAAATAAATAATTACATTTTTTAAACAATAAAATAAATTTGTAAAATAAAAATATAAATAAATGAATAAATAATGAACCTGAATAATTAACTATGGTAAGGTATGCTTTTAATTGTGCCTCTCTTGCTTCATCGGTCTTTGAACTGTCCAACCTCAACTGCAGTGCCGGAGTAAGACCAATGAAGTGTACATTTGATATATTAAATGCATGATGATTTTGACCTGCATTTTTCAAACACAATTAATCTATTCAACATTTTTAAGAGAATGTCACATGAAAATCTGGAAATGATGCAGCCTTGTAACAGGAACTGCAAACTGAAGGCAAATCCTGGAAAGCTTTTGGTATAAAACAGGAAGAATATACATTGTACAATCCACTTTTTGTCTACCGTTGCATAACCAGCAGCGGTATCTTTATAACAAGATTCTGCTTTAATTTGGGTTCCACCATGACATTGGATTTTAAAGCTCTTCCAGTCATTACGACCTGCTTTTGCTAGATGAATAACCCTAGCTGACAGACGTGATATAAGTTCACAACTTATTGCAATGTTGGCAGCCAAAATGGTTTATGGTTATGTCTAATGCTTAAAGTCTATAAACGCCGACTTGGAGCTAACTCGACGATCTTCAGCCAATAAGCTTCAAATTTAAGATCAACCCATGAATAGATTCTGATACGGTGGATGGCTGGAGATCTTCCCTCAGAGCCAGGTGATGGGAACGCGTCCACAACTGACGAGCAAGAGTAGCAGCAATATCATTGTTTGAACCTTTTACACGAATTACTTTGTTCTGAATATTATTTACCATAGCCTGAGAAACGAGAGGACGTACTGTACGCATGAAATATTTGGTCTTTGAGGAATTTGTATTTAACGTAGAAACCAGTGTAATATGAAATATAATCTTTTGTTACGCAAAGAAGTGGTTCAAGTAAGGAAGGTTAAAACAATAACGATATTTTCCCAAAATGTCATGTCTCAAATTTATCCCACTCCACAGGCCAACCATAATAAGATCAATGAAAATTAAAGTAAGCAGCACACCCAAGCTGACAGCTTCCTACACTGGCTGTAAACAACTACAATTTGTCAGTCTCGTCGCAATCAGCACCAGGAAAAAGCATTCTCCCATTGCAATAAACGAGAAAATAGAGCCATACATGCAGGCCCTCCTTCTCTTCACCTTTTTGTCTGTGTCACTCCGAGAAAATGCCTAGGATCTGACAACTGGTTCCCCATGAACAGAAATTATTGAACCCAAGAGTGACAGTAAGTCTCTGAGTGTATTTTGTATTTCTTTCAGCAGACCATCAACAGTTTTAGCCTCTGTCACGGCATACCAAACTTGTTACAAACAACTGCAAACATCAACATTAGAGACAGAAACACATTTGAAAGTCATCCAAATAATATCATTAAATTAAACTTTATGATCCACTCCAAGAAAATAATTAAACAGTTTACATAGGTCAATGAACTTCCGTTGAGGAGACACTTGCAATAAATAATTGCATTCATAAACTTGAAACCCAAAAGTCCAAACACTTAAAAGTTAATCGGAATATGTCTAATTGCCTATTTGATATCCATCCTACCTAGTAATGTGCCCTGGCCCAGTCTTCTTCTTATTTCTTTTATACGTTCAAACGACGAATACTAAATAGAACACGTATTGTGATCAATAAAATCATTCACACTTGCCCCTTTAGGATAAGATAAGACAAATGGTGTATTTGTCTGCATGAACCATTTATCTTCATAACTAAACCAGTTGTTGACACCCTGAGAGTGGTCAAGGGCCTATAACCATATGGACCTCATATCCTACCAAGCTGTTTAGAGCGTCAGGTTCGTTTGTCTTAACTGAAGCTAAATATTTACAATCACCCTGGGGATATTTTAGCGAACGAAAAACCCTTTAATCAGCTTTAAGAGGTAACATTGAAAGTTGGTACGGCGTGCAGGTACTTTAATTGGAGTGTTGCGAGGGTCTGAAGGTCTAAATGCGCCTCTTGGAGTTGGATATGATGTAATTGGATTGCTGTGAAGCATCGAAACGCATGCCTTGTTACAATCAAGTATTTAATCAAACCTTACAAAAGTTCGGATCAAAAACTAGACGATTACCTGTCAGTTATGTATTGAATAGCGCAAGAATGCATGCAAAAAGGGAAAGAAATCCTGTTGTAGGTCCCTATGTAATTATAGTTATTAACACTTAAGATACTGGTTGCATAATGTATTTGCAAGGGGTGAACCAAAAAAGGGTGAACCTTGACCAAAATACAGTTATTGATCTGGAGGATAATTTTCCATATTTAACCGAAACTACTTGTTATATGATTTACATCACCGACGTTACTAGAGCTGTGCCCCAAACCTAACTGCATGCATACCCTTTAGTACGTCACCTGAATAATTTTAGTGCACAAATTATGAAATCTTTATGAAGATATGAAGATGCATATGTTCAATTATTAATATCATTTATTTTAGGTTGTGATACCTAGATTGTAATGGCAAGTGACTATCAACAGATGATATCTGCTTGGATTTGGTCTTAACAGGAAGCAGTTTAGCCAATAGCGTGCCAAATTCTGTGAACTCGGCATTGACTGTCTTTTCTCTGAGTTGTGTCCGAGATATTACAATCTAGGCCGTCTTCTAAACTATTAACTGGATGAATGTCGGAAATAATCCTAAATGATGAATGCAGTGAATCTACCGTTATGTTGTATAAGCTGGAGTTCTGCACGTAGTCTGCGGTTAATTTTAAAACCATCGAACTCTGCGAATATGGGATATCAAAGCTATGCAGACAACAGGAAAGTTGACAGGGAAGGAGCCAATTTTTCCCTTCCACAATCTAGTTGATATGGGATGGTATTTTTTCAAATAGAATAAAATCATCTCTCTCATTCAGTACCTCTGTAATTCAGCTGGAGGTATGCAACATTCTAATTTGGTTTTCAAAGTGTTAAATTAGATATGAAATATCAAGAATGTGTTGGAAAATTGTACTCCTTTCTCGTCCAAAAAACAAGAAGATATATATAAAATAGGCAGCATCATCATATCATGAGGAATTATGTAACATGATACATTACTGTGGATTTATTTTGATATTTCGGGATATATACTAGTACTTGAACAAATAAATACTTATATCCTTATTTACCAGTTTTCTTGTGTATGACTCCTTCATGCTGATGCCATTCATCTTCATCATTTAACTTGAGAAAGAAAATAAACGTAAATGATCAGTAGTTTCTCAATATAAGCCTTGTTTTATACAAGGCTATTCTGGACAAAAACCGAAAGATTAATATTGTCTTTTATTCTGTCGAAGAGGCTAATACATAGTTAATTGTCGTGAAGTAATGTTATCACCACTTGACATTAAGAAAGAAAAACTCGAGCTCCGCATATTTACCTTCCCCAGTCAATGCTGCTTCCGAAGTTCAGGCTATTGGAAAGTAAGTAAAATATTAGCAAATAAAATATTTAACTAGGAGGTAGAAATAATTTGAACAGGATTGGGCATTAAAAAGTTGCTCTAATTTTATTGACGAGCCATTAGACTTGCTAAACTCAGAGGTCCAGTTTCTCCGACGCTATTTGGCCCCATATCATGGATTGTTATCCTCATGATTCACCGCAGAAATGGGAGGGAACAATTGTACGTTGTAATTTGTCCCATGATTACAATTTATTATTTTGTCATAGACTGTCTCTCTGTTGTACAGAGGCAATCAGAGGCAATCAACAAAAGTACATAAGAAAATAGTAATACAAACAACACAACGAGGCTGTTTAATCAGCAAGAAAGAGAAACTGAAACTATAATGGGTGAAGTTTACGATAAAACTCGAAGTGAAACAAACGCATTTGTAATTCAAAGATACATACTACAATAGGAGAAAGAGAATTAATTGGTTATGAAAATAGAATCTTTGGAATATGATGCTGAATTTTGTATGATAAAAAGTTTGAAGAGTTCAAATGGACATCAGCAAAAATGGAGATAAGAAAGAAGAAAGGATATATTGCAAGAACAGCTGGAAAGGGTTAAAAGTTAAACTGTGAAATAAGTTGGATATCCAAACACAGTTGGAGATATATTTCTAGAGACAATGCGTAAATATTTAACTGATTAACTAAAACGCAGAGAAAATCATACAACATTTACTATTTGGTGAAAGGCTAAAACATATGTAGTAATAACTGTTACAGCCAGTGCAATAGATATTGCTATATCAGCTATTGCCTTGACTGTAGCAAACTTCTAGGTAGAGTCATGATACGTAGGATGAGCTTTAAACGTTTGCTCTGTGTGTATGTGTGCATGTGTGTGTGTTTGTGTGTGTATGTGTGTGTGTGCGATATAATGATGCGGTTGAGGTATTAGACTCCCTTGGATATTTTTACCAGCTTCTTTCAAAGAACGTTAGGCCACACCAATAACAATTATGCCAGGAGGTAAAAATCCATTACCTGTCAAGTAGTCCATTGTGATTTAATGAGTGTAAATGGAGTAATTAGCTTTGCAGTTTCTTTATCGCCCATGTCTGAGGGTGGACCTAGTGACATCGTCGAAAGTGTCTTTAGTGCAAGCAGCTGTGAGAAAATTTTAAGTGCTGCAATGTACACGATGTTTATGCTTTTGCGATGCAAAGTACAATAAAGTCTTTGCAAAATGACGTGACAGGCTGTTATTTATACAATTAACCTGTTCATGTACTGAAGACGGACTTTAATCATTTCAGGGGTTGTGTTGAACAAAATGCATATTTTAACTTGCTCACTGCTATTTTTGCAATGTCTTTTATCACTATGTGTTGGAAACCAGCATTATCTTCTGCTCAGATTAATATGGTTCTCAAATTAAACTTAGTTCCGAAAGTAAAGGTTGGAGTTCAAGCCATGTGTAATGAACGGTGAAGATTAAGACACAAATCAATGTGGTAACACGATTATTGCTCATTATTCCACAAAGCTTGACAAAAAGTGAAGAAATGAAGTTAAAGAACATTGAAAAAGATTATCATAGACAAAGGTACCACAATGATGAAAACTGCAGTTTAATCAAAATTATATAGAAATAGAATATTGACAAAGTACTGTTAGATCAACATGAGTGCAATATGAAAACAAGTGTGTATGCAAAATAACTTTACTAAAACTAGCAAAATATATATTGAAATTAGTTGGGTAAGTAAACGATGGAGTTTAAGACATGTTCAAAGTGTGGTGAAGATATAGACTTATTGAGTGTAGCAAAACAGCTATTGCAAACCTGTTAGAAAGCTAATGATACAAATGGAGGGACAAATTTGGCTAGAATTAGAATATTGAAAGTACGAAGATACAAGATCAAATTAGATGCAACTCTGAAGATAATTCATTTTTCCATTTATTGACTTTGACAAAAGAACACGACAAGAATGTTGAATCATTGACTTTCAGCTTTATCATTAAAGAGATTTTTTACAGTAAAGTTTAATCTATTTGCTCTGTACAACTTCACTGTATAATAAGAAGCTACTTATGTAATGGCGACTATTGTAACTAGTGCAGTTAATGAAATAAAAGCATCAACAACAAAGGAGCCAATGACCATTCTCCTTCAGAGATCAAGTATTATTTGAATACCAATTATTGTTTTCAACATATTGGATTTTCCCATCACTATAAGAAGATGTTGCGTTTTTTCCGTTGCTGATCTTCTACCTTTTTGGGGTCTTTAAATAGGCATGTGTCATTGTGTCAGAGACAACGTATGTTTTTGAAAGAATAAACTTGACGCTATCCCGAAGGCTACCTATGAAGATGTAACGGAGTTATTGGGAAGCACATGAGCAAAGACAGTATGGAACGGCACAACTTATGACAAATTTTGCATTGTCATCATAAATATTTTCTCTGCATAAATGTAACTCACTTTGTCTTCATTTTTTTCCTCTACAATTTTTTCCTTTGCTGTTATGGGCTGTTTATTTGCCTTTGGGATGGCCATCTTGGTAATTTCTATTTTATTTGTTACGGATTAACCCAAATTTAAACGAATCACATTCTTATTGAAAATGTGTTGCTGTATTCAGCTATACTATTTCTTTTCTCAGTCGTGTCATTAAGCAACAAAAGGACGTCGTTACCACCAGCAACTGAGTCCAGTTCACTTTTGAACCGGTTATGTGCTATTGGAAGTTTACCAAGATGTTCTCGTTTCTCGTGTAACTTTGCTCACCTAGTAGTAGTAGTTCCATCAGCATTTAATCATCATCTAATGATATCGGAACGGACTACGTAATAGCTGTCATGTTGTTGACCAGTGCGTCTAATAAGCAGATGATGATAATTATATGATCTGTTGTTTAAATACATTGTCCCATTTGTCAGGCTGCAGTAAGAAGCGTGCAGAGCCTGCAGGTTCACTCGTAGTAACACTTCCATTGTAAAATTTGTAAACTTGATACTGTTTTGCGATACCAAAATTCTCATTATTTAATTTCTTTGTTAATATACATTTCTCTTCTTTACTATATATCTCCTTTTTCAGTAAACATTATTATTAATAACTATTCATTTCCCCTGGACATATCTCCAGTTATCGTATAGTCGAAGTTTCAAATTTTTGCAGTCAAATATGTTCAACTGTATAAACGTTGTTATTCGATCTGAATAAATCTTTATATGGCAGATGTTGCTTTGCATTCAGAAAGCAGTGTCCTCATCACGATATAAGCGTTATATTAATTGGTATACTGATTAGGAAAAGTGTTCTTAATCAAATGCCAGTATTAAATATCACAGCCAGATGTTGCCATTCAATCTGCAAACTTTAGTTCATTGTGCCAAAAGTGATCATCGTAAATATTGTTCATTGAATATGTGTGATACGCAGAAAGACAATTATTGAATGAAGTTTGAAGTAGTGTAAATATCTTCATGACTGTTTGAAGTTCTATGCGGTTTCATTCCCTCATACTTTATTCAAAATCTCAAAGACCAACTTATAGTTGTTCCTACTATATTAGCCTTCGCTTGTGAACTGACAAGACATCGTTCACTTCACCTCTCGAAACCAAGTGGATATTGGTGTTATTTTCATTCCATCTAGTGAGGATTTTGTTATTTTCAGATGCATGAAGGATTATTTTACACCTGGTAAACATTATGTCTTAAATTTTTTACCTCAATGATGTGAGTTTGATTTGCACCTATGCGGACTTAGCATCTGCGTTCTTTGACTGTTTTACTCTACATGGCTACATTGTTCTCTGTACAGCTTCCGCTGCATTCGCCCAGACATTTTATGTGATAAGAAGAGCTCATTATTGCTTCTTTTCAAGCGTACACCACTCCGCCTCCGTTTGTGCTCATCACAATTAGAAGATCGTGTTAACCTTAATATTGGGAGAAAATATTCTCCCCTCAAAGCTTACCTTGGTTATAGGTTGGATACTCAAAATTCCTTGCACTTATTGTTTATTCTCCTAACGTTCTTGTGATAGGGGAACGTATTCGAAAGAGATAACATTCTGATAGTGAATTATTTTTCTCCGAGAATACTTACGCAATCACATTACTTTAATACCCTCCCATCCTCCCCGCAATGCGAGCATTCAGTTATACGATATTCCGCTAAGTGTAAACTAGCGCCACCTGTAGGCTACAAGGAGAGGTAATGGGCATGTGTTTTGCCTTTGGTCTATATACTGTAGACAGAAAAAGACACGAATTTTCGTCCTTGGGTGGGCTGGATTCGGGAGATAGTAGGATTATTTCCTTATTACTGATATGTATGCACTTTACTTCACTTGTCTCTGATAAAGGTGTCATTCACATAATGGTACACTAATTATAGCTGCTTCCAAATTGTTTAAAGAATCATCACATCCTTTTCATTTCACTGGCACATACCTATTACAGTTATACAGTTTGATTGTCTAAAATTTATTAGCTGATTAAAAATATTACCCCTGTCTATTTAGGAAGGTAACCAGTTTCAATAATCGTTTTCTATTTTTAATTTTTTCGCTTGTAAAAATATGCATTTCAAATATGTGAGTTGTAAATGAATCAAATAGACTGGTCGATTCTTTTATATTTTGCCTTGCTTACTTCAACAAAATTCATGTCTATTTATCAGTGATATGTGTGATTGTAAACATCAATTACATCTGGTCGATATTCTCATGTTTAATTTTAGTAAAATGCTTCCATATCCTTGTCTTTAGGATTCTATTTAAACCTTCCACTACAGATGCTTATGTTCTGAGTATTAAGTTTTTCTTTTACCAGCAAATCTTTAGCAGGAAATATTTACCTACAAGCATCATGTATCTAATCTCCTTTGATAATTTTTTTCCAGCAAAAGCGTATTTTATTTAGAAAAAATGTATCGCTGTCAAGATGTGTTGTTATGCATATATATATATATATATATATATATATATATAGCGACTGTTGGTACATGCCTGCACCAATGTTATCTATATTTTGGTTCATGGCTGTAAATTCTAATGATCACCTATAATCAAGATATTAGACAGTTAAGTTTTGTACACAGGTAAAATATTATATTTTAAGATATTAAGAGTGTAGATATAATAGGATCTATAAATAGGTGTTTACGATAAATAACAATAATAATATTCACAATAAACCTGTTTACAAGTTTGGGGTTATTTGCAATTGGATAAGTCTGTCTGCGGCTTCTCAGAAGAATTAAATTATTTCCCATTGCACTGGTAGATTATGTGGTAGAAGAAAATCGCGTTTTAAGACCATATGCTTGTATAAAGAGAACTGAGCAATTAATGCATTCCTATTTGGCATTCTTATTTCACATGTTTATGTGTTAATATCACTCTAGCGGTGTGAATTATTTCGATTGGTTATGTAAAGTGTAGGTAGCCGCTTCTATTAACCACTATTTCACTACAGTGCAGTTTCGTTTCTATTCTCACGTTTAATTTGCTCCAACAATTAACTGATACTTGCTTAAGCAACATGACATTTAATACCTTAGTAAAAATGTCTTGAATATTGTTATTTGAAATTATTTAAGACTTCAGAGAGAACACGTATGTTAGACCAAATGTTTTTAGGTGTTATCTGGCACCGTCTAAAACTTTCATTTATTTCCAATAATGTACAACTCTTGTTCAATTTTATCAGATGTATGGATAATTTCAAAACTATTTAATTTTGTTTTTCATTCATATTGTCGATTCCAAAACATCTACTTCTGCTATTGAACCAATATTTTAAAACGGACTGTTTTTATCTGCTTTATGTCTGTTTTTGTTCAGAATTATTAACAACTGGCTTATAAAATTTACGGGACCTTGAAGTTCCATTGTATGCTTAAGATAATAAAATTTATGTATTTACCCGCATCAAATATGTAGTTTATTCCATCTTCATAGTGTACTGTTTTAAACATTGTGCTTTCAAAGTGGTTGGTGTTTATGATAATGTTATTATCAATTGAAGTAATATGTAAATCTGCACCTTCTCTGAAATACTGTAGTATATTCCTCTTTTAATATTTGAAGTCAAGATACGAACACTTTTAATCTCTTTTAATGTTATTTTTTAATACTGTTAAAATGACTGCTCCAGGGTACTTATATTTATAGGTTACTGCATTTGTATGGGAAAATATGAACGAGTTTTGCGGATGGTCATACTGCACGACCTTGGGAGTGCAGTATATCCATCCGACAAAACGAGTTCATATTTTCCCATACAAATGTAGTAACCTTTTTATTATATGCTCATTTTCTTATTCTACCCAAGGCTTAAATGTATAAACAAAAATACACTGCAGGAAACAAAGTAACGGAATGTATGCCGTATTCCAAACTAAATACACAAGCGTAGCTGCATCATTACACAACAACATTATTAATGCGCAAGTAGCTCCGCCGAGACAAATTTGAATTTGGTCACGCGCTAGACGTAAGTTTCGAAAGAAAATGGCGTTTGGTCTACTTAAAATAGAAATTTGGAGTAATATTGTTAATGAATGAGCATTGCAACAACTTTTCCATTTGATCTGGAATGAATACGTTTTGGTATGTTTGGTGATTCGACGCAATTTTGTGATTATGGTCTGGATTTATTTACATGAAGTAACTTACATCGGATTCCAGCAGCGTCTGCCAATTTAATCGTATTGAAGTGTGTTGACATCAGCGTGCGTGTTTCTGTTCTGTCATTGAATGATTCAGATCATAATGTGGGAAAAATATGAAGTCTTTCAATTGCAATTGTCGAAAAGACGCTGTGGAATTTAATGTTTATTTCATTTTGAGTGCAGTAAGGAGGATGTAACTGCACTTGGAATAAACTGGAAATTACAGTACAATTTCGAAATGTGTAATCAAGCTTGAGAACCCATGACATGGCTCATGTAATTCGGATTTGCAGAACTACTAATGTACATTTTGAGGAAATTCAGGACGTAAAATTGTAAGTATATTTTTGCCATTTTTATTACCAGCTAAAGAAGACATTTTATGTCTTATTACTTGCATGTTATTGTAAGGACCCTGTCTGGTGTCTATAGCTAGCCTAAATCTGAAACATTGTATCAAAAATGTTAACGCAGAATGTGCCAAAGCTGCTGATATGTGGCAGTACATGAAACATTTGCTGGTATGTGGCAGTCCATGTAACATCTGCTTTAGTTCATTCAGAAAAAAAAAGATTGTTTGTTTACGATAGAAAGTAGTTCCTTTATTCGCGTGCATTAAGTATGAATTGAGCGCGAGGGTGCAATATCGGGAAATATCGGACGATTCTGACGATGCAAAGTTAACGGAGAAAAAAATGAGCATATAATAATCCTTAATACAAATTTGAGCTCTCTAAAGCATTAGAGAACTACGTCATGTAGCAAAACATATACAGTGTAAAGTACCCACATTGTTAGTTTAATTAACTGACTGCATTGAGCTTGTAAAAAACGACTTAACTGGCTTGGTGGTAAGCGTGCGAGTTCGAATCATACCATTGGATCTGCTCTAACGGGTGCGGATTTGAATCATATCTAATCGGCTCCGGTAAGTGCTCATTAGGCAAGACACTTTACTTAAATTGTCTGGGCATGGAATGACCTGTTTTGCTGTGTCATAAAAGGACCAAACCAAATCAAACAAACAACCTACCTATGCTTCATACAACACTGATAAATCTTTCCATTTTGCAAGTACAGTTTAACTGTAACACGACCTCGTCTTTTCTTCAGTCTTAACAATGAGAATTGTTGTCTGTCCATAATAACAGATCAATACTTGCATTAGACATAAGTTTTGTTTTCGTCGATAATTATAATACTTCAACACAGCAGAATAACATAAAATATTAGGAGTAAGTAGCATAAAAATGATCAAGACAGAAGTAAAATTGAAGATGTTCACACCTCTCTCTCTCTCTCTCTCTCTCTCTCTCTCTCTCTCTCTCTCTCTCTCTCTCTCTATATATATATATATATATATATATATATATATATATATATATATATATGAGTGATTAATTGCTCAATGGTTAGGGATGTAGATCTTTCTAAGTATTATTCAAGATTGTCCCATTGTCATTTGCACTAGATACTAAGTACACTCAGGTGCGGATCCATAAATATCATTTAGTGGGTACGTATTCAAGTAGGCGACGAGGGGTATGTGAGACATAACCTCCTGTAGGGTTGGGAGGGTGAAGCCCCCGGATGTTACTGCCTTTTATGCATTTCCATGGTGTAATTTTAACCATCAAACCGTCAAGAAGACTTACTCTAGGAAATGTTCGGGCTGTTTCGCGATTACTTTTTTTAAGGAAGTTGAGATGGCGCTGGCTTAGCTCTTCCCCCTCCACCCCCACTAGGATCTGCAACTAAAAGTTCTAATTAAAAGCCCACACTTATTCTCGTATTCCGTGTTTTTATATATATATATATATATATATATATATATATATATATATATATATATATATATATATATATATATATATATATATATATATATATATATATAATAATAATAATAATAATAATAATAATAATTTTAGTATTGCATGATAGGACGATTCAAAGTTGACAGTTGAGAGCAAAAATTCATTATAGTGAATAACCAACCCCACCCCCCGGTTTCCAAACACAAGATTTCTATACAAGTTTCCAATACAAGCACACTTGATCTAATCCCATTTGTGTGTGCTACACTGCATATTTTTGTATAAATATGGGAACTCGAAACTTGTACAATAGAATACTGTATCAAAAATATCAACAGCAAGCCATTATTATGCATTATGAAAATGACACTATCAATATGTTATAGCACATGTAAACAATGGATTTGCACATGCATGCATTAATAGAAGATAAACCTAAAAAGGAACAGACAGAGAAGCAGGCAGAGACAGATAGATGGATAGACAGATAAAGTGATTGATATATTAATAAGCAAAGATATAAAGATCATAATATCGATTGAAAACAAAATTAATTGATCCATCCCACGTCAGAATGTTATTTTTATATGAATGCTACTCAACGTAAACGACATAGCTTTTGACTGAATATCCCATTTGCTTCTGTTGATAAAATAATGTTGTACTGGCAGTTAACGAAACGAAGGTAACGCTAATTATTATAAAGGCCATCCTAACCTTGCACTCTGATTTGTGAAGATTTTTGTTCCTCCTACAAGTTAATTTTATTCAGTTTGTTATTAGCATTCAACCTGGTAATGTTCATCATTTTATTTTTAAACCCAATCTGATCAACAGCTCAATATCGGTGTCAACAAGAATTTTCCCACGTCAGTTAAAATGGGAACGAAAGGCCCTAGAGACCTTAACGTATCTATAAATGAAAATGTTCCCATTTATTCCATAACGGTTATTAATCTAGAAACCTAAAACGATGGTAATACTAGTGTCAGAATACAACGGAAACAACGTTTTAAATAAAAGTTTAGAGATAAATCAGGACTTACCGACGATCGAAAAATATTCATCTCAGACCTTTTACTTATCCCATGTTCATGATGTGTAAATTATGGTCACCTCGCAGATAGGTTAAAACTAATATCAATAGATACAACTAGATATAACAATCGCATAACACAGGTACAGGAATATACACTCGCTTTAACATAATAAAAACACTTCCTTTTATAACGCATAGCTTGGCAGTCTTCCAAACTATACAACAACCTGAGGTAAAGCATATAAAGTAATTTTGCGACAATGTAAACAATTTAATGCCCCAAAATTGACAGCTGTAAGGTTTCGGCGTGCACACTGACAACATGATACAATACAGGTGACCAGACATAGCATTGGTTGACAGAGATAACCTATATCATGTATAGCAGTATATGACTCTTACACATCGCCCGCGAGGAACAAGTGATAGCAAGAAAGACTAGTGACCTGGCCAGAAGTTTTAAACAGGTGTGGAAGGCTCCGAGGCTGTACTAGTCTTTGTCGAGACATCGATCTCGTTACTTATTCGTTATTTCTCAGTACCGATTCAATAAAGAATGAGTAATCAGTTACGTATTCCCGACTGATAATTTGAACACTCTTGAAGGCAATGAAGGCATTCATAGTTGTTGGTCCATGTCGACCCATTTAATATGTTGAGACAAAACAATTAGTCGAGAAACATGGGTAATTATATTGGTTTCAACTATATTAAAGTTTGATGACATGACCATTTCCTTAAGGTATTTTCATATCAATCCCTCTTTGACAATTTCTAATTAAGAATGTCCTCCAGCAGTAGGAAACGGTTAGCGAAATTTCGTCGACCAATTTCGATAAATAGTGAATCAAATCAATGCGGGGGGGGGGGCATGGGCGCCAGCAGAATTTTT